>BQNB010015343.1:0-73430 GCA_026074375.1 Tanacetum coccineum | reverse complement strand
GTTGCAGTTAAACTGTTATTTTGTCGTTATGCCTAAACGTGCATGACAACATCCTGTCGGTTGTAGCTAATGATCAAATTTTTCTACAAACTAATAAAATATTGACATAACGTGTTTACGCATAAAATTAGTTATATATTTCAGCATCTCAATCGCTTCTTTACAAGTTAATGAAAGTCTCAATCGACTCCTAGATGCACCAAAGCGTGTAGGTGTATATATGCAAATCTGATGACATGAACGCCTTATTGCACGAAATCGATAAATGTATGGTGTTGATGCTATTAGAAACTATGCGAAATGAGTAGTATAGTGCATTAGTCATTCACACTATAGATCCAAAAGAAAATTCTGTTTCTACAATATCAAATCAAAACTACCTATAAAACGATATAAGAAAAAAAAAGTACACATAAGTACAAGTTATAACTAACAACCCCACAATGTTATATCTGTTTATAGTTTAAAGCAACTATCATAACCTTTTTAATGTAGCAACCTTTAGTGCCCTAATGATAGATGATAAGATAGAAGACTCTTTTGTGTAGTGTAAGTGGCAAGTACCATTCTTGTGCCTAACCTTGCAATCTAACAAAGTCACTTCTTGAAATTAAGCATATTAGGTCACTAGAAAGTCTCATTCGAATCATCCCGAAATTAGCAATTTCCCTAATGAAATGGCTTTCAATGGGGTTCTTTTGCTTAATAAATCTTGTGTGCACTTAATGAAACTGGGGTCGTCTTGAAGAGTGACTGTTTCCTAATGTTCGTATAACTCTTTTATCTTCTGTTACGGAGTATATTGTTAGATTATCTATTGTTTTCGTACATATTTCTACGTTTTTGTATTACTGATATTACCCCTTTCTTCGAAGCATCGCAGTTTTATTATGATTTTTTTAGTGAAAGGCTATTTTCAGTTATTGATTGCGTCCACAAGACACGTTGAAATGTCTTGATTAAAGTTTCCCAAATTGAAAACCATAAACTTATTCCCAGTTGCATATGTTACACCCTCCATGTGATATTAGAGTTCGCTAGATGCTTATATTTGATCAAAAGCGCTAGAGAACGAAGTCGATAAAACGTGAAGGTCACGTTGTCTAATGTAAATGCCATACGACGTTCACATTAAAGTTATGAAGATGACGGGCACCATTGAAAATTCAAATTATGTACTACAATATTGTCACCATTGGTTTTTTACACTGCATCATATATATGGCTTATGCTTCTTCTCACGGTATGATACTCGCTTTTTTAAGGGAAACCGAAACATATGGTCAAAGTGTTAAACTGTTAGTTCGATCAACTGATCGATAAAGCAATGTTATAAAACTAAGATAATCAGTTTAGCTGGGTTGGTCCTAAATGATCAAACTTATGGGCACAAATTATTGATCCATCTTGAGTGTTAGGCCCACAACGAAAATAGTTTCAATTATTTTTACCACAAACACAGAAACATGTATACGATTTAAATTTCAGCAGAAGCTAGGAATGATGTGTTGCTCTTTAAGAATAACAACTGAAGCTAAGAATGATCAACATGTATAAGATATAAATTTCAACATGTATAAGATATAAATTTCAACAGAGTATTATAAACAAGTTTGATAAGACCAAATGATTGGGTACTCAATACAAACAGCCTAGTTAAGATGTACCCAATATTGGTCAAGTTATTATGCTATTACAACAACAAGAACAACAATTCAAAATACCTACGAATTAAAGGGGTATGGGTATGTAGGATGTACATAGTCGTACACTTGCTAGAGGTAGAAAGACTAATTTCAGAAGTTAATATACAGTACATCAATTCTTTTAAGTAATAATGTAGGAGGTTATAAACACTAAATTATGTTATAGGCTACATTTAACCAGCTCGACCCATTTATGCCAATCATTTATAAGTTAAATTTTGAACTTCACATCTCGATACACTTTGCGGTTAACTAAAACACAAATGCATCACTTCCACAACAAAAACAGTTTGAGATCGTAAAAAACTCATAAGGCTATCCATATACAATTCTTAAGACGCTCTATTTCATAATCAAACTACAACTCTTGATGCATAAGGTGCGTCTTGCTATAGCCATAATTGCGGATAATTGCGTTGGAATAATGCCTACAAACACAAAATGTACAAGAAAGGTTACATAGGAGGAGGCGGTTTACCTTTTCCCCAACTTCGACCAGTTTATTGTTACACGTTTTCCTTCAAACGGATTAGGGTGATTCTATAATCCCGAATAGATCAAAGTTGTTAAATCAGCGTGCTCTTTGAACATTAGTCTTGAACAAAAGAACAAATAGCTTTTGATCCATTGAGAAATACAAAAATCCACCTACTGAATGTGTCACAAATGACCCAAAGTTCAACCCCACAATACAATGCCATGCTGGTCCATATACCCCATCAAACTCCTGGAATAAAATTTAGACAAGTGTTACTCACCTTACTAAAATGAACAGATATGGTACACAACTTTTACAAGAAAATATATAAGTTGTTCAACATAATCACAGCATGTTGTTTTACGGAAAGAAGGGATGTACATGATTCACTCTTTAAACTACCGAGTAATTTCATTCAATCGTCATTTCAGTTGATATATACATAACCCAAGATACCAGAATTTCATTCAGCTTTACTTAGAATTTTTTCGTTGTATACAATGATTTACTAGAAGTATATTGTATTTACCATGAGGAAATCGTAAGCCGTTATATGTCCTGTAAAAATATCAATTGTCTAAAACAAGACCCAACAGGATAACTTACTTTTAACGCATTCTCAAGCATCTAAATATTACATAAAAGTACTTTTGCATCACACAAGATATGAATTACAAGACAAAAAAATGTTAAATGATAATAGCTAATTGACAGTACTGTCTAATATTTTAAACTGAACACATTTCTCATTTGACGATCTGACCAATATTCCTAAGCCGACCCTTGGGCTTAAGTGCTTAATCTATAATCTTTCTATTTGATGAACTTGACATTAGGCTAAACATGGAAACAAGTTCCGAATCTGATGCTAATAACATTAACTATGCTGAGATAACATGTTTGCTTTGTTCAAAAAATGATACAACATACAACAGTAAATAATACTAGCAATCATATGCCCCAAAAGTTTGATGCTATTGCACTGACTTTTCAATTCATGTCAGTAACTAGTGTCAAGTCCTTTTCCATCTTGAGTAGATAAAACTTTTATTGTGATTCTCTTGTTTTTATTCATCAATGTTTGCTATGATTAACTAGCATCACAACAACTCATGATGTAGAAGTGGTAAAAGATGTCTGACTATCATAAATGTGGGAGATCGTAAGTTGAATCATGTTAGTTGCAAACAACACTTAAGGTTCACACCAACCTACCTGAAAGTGAAAATCTGTATCCGTTTGAGTGTCTAAAACCCCGTGTATTATATCTTAGGTCTGAAATGAGTTCACAAACATCGTTTACGGTGAAAAAAAACTCTAAAAGACGATCTGCATGCAGATATTGATACAAAAAAAACTTAAAGCATCTATGAGATATTGTACAACATATACAAGATCGACAAGATTAGTTTTGCTATACTTAATTGAGATAGTAACAATTGGCTAACTGTATAAGATCTATGGTATTAAAATGTCACTAAGCAACTTATTAGCTAGTTGCATTATCAAAACATAATAATGTAACTTCACATTTATTTGGGAAAAATAACTATTTACTTGAAACTAATGTAGAAGTGCTTATCCACAAGAGCTTGCTGAGTAACTGAGCTCATAAGCACAAGCATGTTATGACTAAATGAACCAACTAAAATAGCAAAAAAATAAACATCAAAAGTATGAACTGATCAATCCCACCAATTTACCATAAAAACAAAAATAATCTGTGCAAATGAAAACAAAAATAATTTGTGCAAATGAAGTATCAAAGGTTAAAAAAAAAGTTTTACTACTATATATTTACCTTTTTGAGGGTCAAAGCAAGTGTTTTGGCAGTAAACTTTTCCAAACTATCATAAGTCTTTCTAGTAACATCAACAGCATGAACTTGCATGAATGGAGGCATGTCAGCAGCCACTACTTTGACACCATTAAACACCAAAAACTCACTCACTTCATCTTCTAAACTACTTCCAAATGACCTCCTTCTTATCCCATACCCTATTTTTAATTTCCTCATTTCTTCATTTTGTGACATCATATAAGGATACCCTTCAATATTATCCTTCATGGATTGTTTTTTGCTTATTACTATAGCTTTTTTTATGGTTTCTTGTTGAGGATCATTATTGTCTTCTTTAGTGTAATGTGGGTTTGGTCTAGTACGTTGACTTTGTGACTTGGTTAATGTTATGGAAGTTGATGCTTTGTGGTTTAAGTATAAGTTTGTGAAGTGAGTTGATATTTCATGGATGGAGGTTGACGGTGTGGGGTCAGCTGATAGGTTGCGACGGTGGTGAGTGGTGGAGGGTGGTGGCATTGTGACTTGTGAGAGTGTTGTGGCGGCTGAGTTGGTGGTGATGAGTGAATAAGTGCTTTTAGGGGTTTTATGGGACATGAATAAGTGAATGCGAACGTTTGAATGACATAACCTATGCACTTTGAACGGTCAAATCTTGGAGTTACTAGTAGTATTTAATGATCATAATTGGTGCAGCACTATCTAATAAGAGAATTGCTATAATCATAATTTTTTTTATAAAATACGAGACATTCATGCGCCGACTTTGTTTTCCGATAAACTATTGAACTTTTGCTTATGTCTAAAACTTAACCTTTTTACTTGATATTGTAATTTATAAATGGCTTCGAGCCAAAATCTTTTTTCTATCTATTCATTATTCAATGTGATATTTTTAATATGTCGTATTCTGTTATTTTAGCTAACACTTTTAATTTATTTGTTTAAATCGGATGCACTAACACTTACCGTTACAAAAGAGCGTTATTTTAATCACGTGTTATGTATTCATTTTATACATCATTCGAAATGAGACTTCGATAGAATGTCATTTTTTAAAACACTTTTTTGGGGTCGTTTAACACCGCTAATCGTGCAATATACTGCCAAAACGAGGTACTTTTTTTTTCAACTAGCAGCTTTATAAAACGTCCATCAAGGAGCTAAGAATTAGACAATTCACAAGTTACGAGTTTTTTAGCCCAATCGATCCATTTGCGAACTGAGGCTTACATACTAAACTTCACCTAATAATAAGAAATTAGAAAACAATACATTTACGAGTTACAAAAACCTCACCTCCCACTGTAAGAGTATCCTTCTCGAGTACAAACAAGACATCTGATTTACTCACCGGACACATCCAAAACCGTGACGCACCAAAACAATAGAAGATGCCTCGAACACCGCCTTTGAGTATCTGCCTGAACAGCTAAGAAGATACCACCAGTGTACATTCCTCATAAGAAAGAACCCATCAACGTTAAACCACATCTATCCCACCAAAATAGGCAACGATATCTTTTCGCTAGCTCAACTGGTCTAACCAAATTACAATGATAAAACAATTATGACAAGAAGATTCCGACACCCACGTTACAAATTAGGCAACACTATCGAAGTCAATTTCAATACCCGCGTACCCGAGATAATATTCATTATAAGTGTGGCAGGCCATCCATTTCTTATTTCCAAGCCATGATGCGTTCACCTTAAGGAGGCCCATATTTAACCCCTTCTCATGCGTTGCCTGTGTGAATAACAGGAAAACAATTAGCATAATCACATTGCCGAATAGACATCACCGAGAAAAACTCCCCTGAATTTATCTAAGCGCCCAAACTACAGTCAACCAGCAGATGATGTAAAGGGTAAATCGGTTGCTAACCAACCTGAGAGAGTTGAGTCGAGTTTGAAATACTTTCCCATCACCACTCTCTCGGAATTCCGAGAAAGGAGTTAACTAGAACTGTAAATCAATCATCTTCGTTTAATATTTACCATCTCCTGATGCGCCTCCTCCAACAGCGTAAGACAAGGGAAACCATCATTCAAGTAACGTCTTCATTATGGCCCATTGTTGTCTTTCCAAAAAACTGTAGTAATTGGTCTCCAATTCTCACTATTTTGATCCGAAATAAATCAACAAATATGTTGACACCTTTGATATTACCTGAGTAACTTCTTCACTTCCTGAACAATAGAGGCGTCCACGTAGAACGAAAACCCCTTCATCACAGATTAGTGATCAAACCCTCCCCAGACACATGAAATGGTCCTAATCACTCTTAACATAACAAAGAGTTCTGTGCAAACAATCGACAAACCCATTTGAGCACAATTAAGCGCTCAATATAAGGCGCATCAAGGAGAACTGGAAACCCCAAACCCTCTCTTTCTTTAGCTGTAGAGAACCTTGCGTTCCAATTTCACCCTGATGCTTTTTTACTTCTAGTAATCTCGCGTGACCCTGGAAAAAATGACACTCCGAAAGGAATCCAGCAAATATGGAGAAACACTCGAGAGGCGGACTTTAAATATAGACATTATGGCGGAAGATCGGCGCGAACCTCAAACGACCGTGCATTTAAGAAAAAGAGTAAATACGACCACCAATCGATATAACGTTTCTTTAACTTCCAATCGACAAACGGACTTGATTTAATAACAATGACACTCTTAACCAAGCGTGCACTCTAAGAACATATTTCACCAACTTTTCGTACCTCAAATAAAGGGAAAGAGGAGTATTGAGAACAAGGCACCCAAGTTTAGAAGCCGCACTCTTAATTATGTCAGCGTCCACGTGAATACCCATAATCTTGCTTTTGCATAAATTTATCCGAAGACCAGAGACACGATAAAAGCATTCCATCACATGAAAAAGGGTGTCAATATTAGAATCATTCCATTGCCCAAGAAATATTGCATCATCCGCATAGAATAGATGTGAAATATTTAGCGATGAGCTAAGCTTAATATCAGTAAACATGCCCACGTCCACCACACGTTGAAACGATATATGTAAGCTTTCCATTACAAGAATAAATAAAAAAGGGGATAGCGAATCACCTTGCTTTAGACCTTTGTAGAATTGGAATTCCTCTGTAGGACTCCGATTGACAAGAATTGAGCCTTTAGACGAATTAAGGCAGTTTTGAACCCATCCTCTCCATTTGATACCAAAACCAAATTTTACCAATATATCATTCAAGAAATCCCATTGAACCGAATCGTATGCTTTCTCAAAGTCGATTTTGAAAATAAGGGATTGTTTTTTCCTCCTACGACACCATTGCATAATCTCATTAAGGATAAATGGACCGTCAAGGATTTGTCTCTCCGATATGAAAGCTGATTGAACCTCATTTACAATATCCCCAAGAACACCAACAAGACGATTAGTCAAAATTTTGGCGATAATCTTATATATACTCCCAATCAAGCTAATAGGGAAAAAATTCTTAACCATGTTGGCATCGGGATTTCACCACATGTGGAAAAAAATACTTAATCGCCTCAAAAACATCGTTTTCAATAGTCGACCAAAAGTGTCGATAAAATCCAAATGTGAAACCATCTGGACCCGGTGATTTGTCTGTTCCGCAATCCCACACCGCCCTTTTGACATCTTCTTTAGAAACCATACACTCAAGGTCTTTCTGCTGATCAGTCGAAAGTGAATTCGGAAAAGGCATATCAATATGAGCATTCTGATCCGGAGGCTTATCAAACCTGTTTCGAAAGTGCTGAAAGAATTCCTGTTTCACAGCCTTCGGATTCTCAGTCCACGTTCCATTTATCATTATACTCCAAATATTCAATTGGCTACGTTTCTTGTTAAGCATGCCATGAAAAAACTTCGTATTCTCATCTCCATCTATATACCATTTGATCTTAGCCTTTAATATGAACATTTAGTAAAATCTAGATTAATCTTTTCCTTTTATTGTTTAACACAACCGTCAAATGTAAAATCGAAAACTTGTGTAAAAACGAGTTTTTAAGTATGTAAAACGTAAAAGAGTTGTATCGTTGTGTTATGAGTAAAAGTTGTGCTACCTCAGTACTTTTTCGTATAACAACAAAACCTATCATTCAAACATAAATCACCCTCTTTCCGAATATGATGCCATGAGACACTCAGAGACCCACGCATAACCTATTAAAACACACACACAAAAACTCACTACGTGAATTGGTCACCACTACGCGAAAGGCTATGACGCCATTCATGGTAATGTGTTCACGTCATAGAAGTGGCGTTTTGAGATGACACCACCATCACCATTCAGGGTACCGTGTGCTCTAAATGTAACTTTAGAAACATAAACACACAATGTTGGTATGATTGTTAAACTTTGAAGAAATTAAACATTTGACATTATATTTGACTTTAGAAGCGGATTCCGGTGGCACAGTATTTGCACTTCCACCAGAGGAACCTCTTCTATGACCTGCGTTTATAATTAAATTATTAAAAATATCCGCATTTGAGCATTGAAATTCTATCCAAATCTGTCCTATTGTATCTAACTTTGTTAAAAATCTCCCATCATCACACCTCACGGCCATTGGTTCAGATTATAATGAAGAAAGATATCCCATATTAGCCGTTTATCTCTTAACATCATGTGGCGCCATTTACCAAAACACAATAAAGGATATCCATCCCCGATTTAACTCCACACACACGAATCATTGACCATATTAAGCACACATAGTAACACTCGTCATTTCGGAAAGAATTTGGGTCCCAAATACAAAGATTCCCTCCAGATCTACCAATAGAGTCACTTTGTCGTTATCAAAAGTATACATTATCCCCCACAGAGTCTCACACTTAAAGTAAATCAATTGACTCCATCTTAGTTTCTTTGTACCCTACGAAAACTAACTTTATTCTTATTACATCAACTCCTTTACCCAATCCTTTTTTAGCCTTTTGGGTGAGGCCCTTGATACCATTTAAAAGACAAAATTCATCTATTAACCCCGTACCCTCCTTGTGATTCAATTATTTTGGTAATATCATGCGCAACCCATCCATATTTACCCATTGTTATACCCCCCAACCTTATAATTTCATCCATGACACTTATGATAGATCCTCCTGTACCGTGGTATTTGAGAAATCTTGAATTTCCTTGATACCTGTAGAATTAGTTTTTGCACCATCACTATTCCTTTATCTTCACGTTCCAACCGGATGCTCTGATCTCATTATACACCTTTAACTGATTATCACTTATATTTGGACCTGATCAATCCTTTGAACCTGAGAAACCATTCTTTTCCTCTCCTGAGTAAAATCCGGGAGAATTTTGAGGCTTGGAGTCTCATCATTGACCTCCCCGAATTTAATCTGATTTAACTTTTGTTTTTATTTGAGAATTGAGTTTAAACCAAAAGATCCTCCGTTGCCTCTCTTTCTTGCCATCACGAATTCTCATCAATACCTTTGTTTCAGGCACCTCAGAAGGCACCTTTATCCTCAGCCTCAATTTGTAAATCCAAGGACGCCGACTTTTCACTGCTGATGAATTCCTGTTCAGAATGTATCGCTTCCTAATCGTCTTCAGGAGAACTCGGGTTCCTGGCGTAGCTTCTTTAGCTCGGACATCCAATGCACTTTTTCCTTTGAATAAACGCTATTTTATAAGTTTTCACATATGTTGGAAACCTTTTTCTTCGTGTGAATCGCCATATCCTATTTGATTAGAAAAACTCATCTCGCTCTTGGTCATCTAATCAATAGTTACACACCTCTCTTCGTTTAGCTAGATTTTTAAACGTTTTTCCTGACCAAAACTTAAAAGGGATTCCTTCAATTCCACCCCCACCACACCCCCCCCCACCCCCCCACCCTAAGCATTTCATTCCACTCAGGAGGTGAAGTTTCATGAGATCATTGACGTTTCACCGAAAATACCAAGACCACACGCCTACTTGTCTCACAGAAATAGTTCGTTGGCTTAGTGTTATTGTTATTCAATTTTAATAAACCCATATTTTCCCATATATAGTGCAAATATGTTATCAAAACCTTCGTTACACAGAACCTTCTCTAAGGGTTTGAGGTGAGCCTACATCTTTTATACTCTACCAATTCAAGGAATTAGATAAATCCTTGGAATGTTCAGACAATCTTCTTCATGAACAATGACAGGAGTATGCAATCCGTCTCCTTACCTATCTAGTTCCTCTTATTACGTTATAACATAAGAGTTCTCTAGATTCAAAACGTACCTTTGCCATCTTTGCTAGGATCAGAAATATGTATTTCTTACAAACACTCATGTTCTTCTGATTAGCAGGTATTTGTATTTGTTTCCCATTCTTATGGTCCCGATTGAATACTTTGCAATATCTAGCATGGTGTTCTGCTAACGACTTCAACCAAAATGTACATAAATTATTAACCATTCTTCCACCATTGGGACACATTTTATGAAGCGAACCAAAACCAAATCGCTTGCCGTCTTTCAATCTCTTCATAGGAATAAAAGAGTCCACAACGTGTCCATATTGTTTACAAGAATGAAACAGGTCCTTGGCTGAGACAGAATCTAGAAAATTCGAAACAAAAATTGATGTTGATATCTTAGCAACATCGTCCTCCTTTGATCTAAAGCTCCCCATCAAAATAAAAATTATTAATTTTTTTCGGATTGATGGAGGTCTTTAACCACGACGACTTTCACATAGTGTAATCCATATGGAAGGTAATTATTCTGGGGATTAATGGTGGCAAGGAATGATTGGAAAATGGAATGGAGCGATTGGAGAGATAACTCATATCTAAATAACCTAAGCCCTAGATGAGATCCCGCCTAACTTACACGCTCGTTATTTGTGTATATTCAATCAATGATTAATCTTAATTGCAAGGGGTTATAACATGATTCGATAATAAAAGGGAGAAGGAATTTAGATCATAGGATTTTCATTTGAAATTTCGGTGAGGATTTTACGAGGTAAACAGAAAATGTTTTTTGACAAGGACTTTTTTTTTTTTTTGCAATGACTATAATACCTTTTAATTCTATCTAATTTGTTCTGCTTTCGTATCTTTATTACAAATAAGTACATTTATATATTGTATCATTTGATTTAATTCATCCAATGGCTTAAAATGATTTAAAATAGTTCTGTAAAGTTCTGCGCTTAAAATGAATTACTTCAAATATAATGTTCACTATATAACATATATAAAAAAATTTTAATTATTTCATATATATATTTATTATATTTATTTATATATCTTTATCCTATATATATATAGGTGAGGATTCTTTTCAGAACAAAATAAATGTACAGAACTACGAGAATCAATCTGGACCAATCATTTATTTTCTATTTTAAAGTTTTTATTTAAATATAAGAAGGGCTTTTTGGTAATCTCACATTTCATTTTTTTAAAGTACTACGTAACTTGATTTGTCAGTTCCACAAATTTAGGAGACGCATGCTTTATTTAAGTAACTTTTTAATTAATTTATTTTTGGCAGCTTGTCATATTTTAAATACGATTTTCTTCTCTTTTTACATCATGATATGTTCATATTACACATATGGATAGTTATTATAAAGATATTTGTGTTTACTTATATGCATACAATCAAAATTCAAACCGTTCGGTGTTTCTAAAAACCATGGTGTGCACACATGCATATGCTATAAAACGTTGTATTGGTTATCTTAATTAGATGACTTGCGTCAATGTTTTTTCTCAACGTATTTGTTGGTTACACTTTCAACATTTACCACTTTCCTAGGGACATATAGTGGTTTCAGGGCAAAACTCGGTATTCCGATTCCTGGGCGACTTGTCGCCCGGGATAAGTTGAAGAGGAAAGCTCGAAGGGGATTCTTTCCCGGGCGAGATACCCCGGCGACATTGCCGGGCTCACATAGTTTCAGTCAAACAATGAAGTGCCACGGTGGAGGGTTTTCCCGGGCGACATGTCCCCCGGGATTGTATTGTATTCAAAAAATAAACTTAAGGATGTTAATTAATTTAAGTATTTTTAACAGGGAACCCGGCGGACATGTAGCGCGGGAAAGTGCTCATATATGTTGACTTGTCAACGCTAGAATATAAGTAGTTTGTCATTTGGAATGTAATTCGTATGCTTTAAGTAGTTTGTCATTTGGAATGTGGCCTAACTGTCATAATAAAGTAACATCGGTTGCGGATGATATATACCAAAACTCTTTAAAAGTCCTTTTAACCATTTTAATTCACTGGTGGTTAAAGCCATCGACTGATATTCAGCCTCAGTGGAAGAGCGTGAAACATTATGTTGTTTCTTTGTTTTCCATGAAATTGGTGATTCTACACCATGGTAAACCAAACTCCTGTTAGCGATCGTTTTGTCAAAAGACTACTGCACCATTTCAGCGTCAACAACCTCCCGCATAGTTGTAAGTCGTATTTATTTTTAAAATTATACCTTGTCCTGGGCTCCCTTTTAAATATCGAGCAACTCTTATTGCCGCCTCCCAGTGCACGATTTGAGGACCGCCCATAACTACACTTTCGATAATGTTCGGGATCTGCAAAATAAATGTCCTTGAGCCAATCCCAAGTGATGCTTTTGCTCTATTGGGATCTTTGATGGTTTAGCCCCAAGTAGTCCATCTTCAAAAATTATGTCTAAAGCATATTTTCGCTGACATAAAAATATCCCCTCTTTTGCACGAGCGACTTCAATACCAAGAAAGTATTTTAGATTTCCTAAATCCTTCATGTGAAAAAATTACTTACATAAGTTTTTAATTGTGTGGTAGCTCTTTGGTTCATTTACACTTACTAATCAAATCATCCACACACACGAGGATTTTAGTTTGAACCCGTTTTGATGTAGAGTAAAATTTGAATAATTCCGAGTATTGATTGAACAAATGCCATATTTTTTAAAGTGCACGATGACAAATTGAATAATAACAACGCGGGGCTTGTCGACGGTCTATAAATGACTTACGAAGTTTGTAGGCTTCCCCTGGGTTGACCTTTATGAAAACATGTGGGTAAATTTCATAAATACTTCTTCTATCAAGATCTCCATGTAAACAACGTAAGTATGCACCGTCCATATGATGTATTACCTTTGTTAGCTGCGCAATTTGCTAAGTAACACTTGGACAAGTCCCATGTTGCGACCGTGCGCGAATGTTTCACTATAATCGACTCTAACACTTGATGATTACGAGAATCCGAGTCGGGCTTTGAATCTTTCAATAGTCCCATCTGATTTGTAGTTTATTTTAAACACCCACGTGCACCCAAAGTGCTTTTTGTTTGGTGGATCTTTCCTCAAAACGCTATAGATGGCTTGTTTTGTTCCAGTGCCTCAAGTTCACTATCCATCGCAGATCTCCAACTCTTATCTTTGATTGCTTCATAATGCATTTCTTTTTCAATAGCCTCAAGAAAAGTTTGATGACAATATGAAAATTTATCACAGTTTACATAATGAGCTATAGGAAATGGAGTACCTGAGGATCGAGATTGAGCAAGCGGTGTAGAACGGGATGGCTCTTCTTTCTTGAACTGTATTTGTGGTCTTATCACATTGTCGATATTGATGTTTCTCACTTACGGTGCCTCTCCCTAAATTGTTCTTCTTGAATTCTGTTCCTTATCTATTTACTGATTTTGGTGATGTAGATGTGTCATCATATTCTCACTATTTGATTATCTGGAACCGTGTTTTACTCAGTTTCTAGTCCATTACCCCTATTCTTGGGAATGGGGGATCTTCATAGTAGCCCAGTGTCATTATATTCAATTTATCATTTGGCACTTGGGACTATAGGTTTCTGATATCATAGAGAAATATATGTTCACAAAATAATCAACATCACATGCCATAATAAAATTCCAACTTTTCGTAGTCAATTAACCTCAACCTTTTTGACTAGGGATATCCGACAAAAAAACCATTTTTGTCTAAGACTTGCAAAATTGTCCCCCTTGTTTTGTATGTGGTTAACACAATACAACCAAAGTACGCAATAGTGATTATATGGTGGTTTAACATTGTGAAGAATGTGTATGAAGTTTTCATGTTTAAGATAGGGATGGAGGACGTTAATAGATGGCGGCGTTACAAAATTCACTCGACCTGAATGAATCAATAGGGAAGAGTACTTTGGGATCTTAGGGGGTCGAGCAAATATTTAAGAGATGTCGATGTTTTTCGTTCATATCGGACTCATTTTGTTGAGGTGTACTCACACACGAATGTTTGAATGATGATCCCTTCATCATAGACCAATATCGTTTCATACTAAGTAAATTCGCCCCCTTCCCCGCCTCTCTCCGTTCCATTTTTCACTTCGTACAATTTTCAACAGGTTTGTTAAATTGTCTTTTAACCATGGCCTAAAATAACATTCATATTCCATCCCTTCTCAAAAAACTTTCAAGACTTGTGTACAAGCAAATTTACAACCCAAACAAGCTGATGAAATAATCATCAACATTTGTTAAGGTTATAAGGATGCACCAAAGACGAGGTTGTCAAATGCTTTCACTCAATAAAAATACCCACTTCAAAAGTTTCACCCAAACATGAAAATAATTGCACAAAAAGTATTAATGTCACATACAAAGCGCGTCTTTAGAAAGGTGGAAAACATGAGTCGGTTCCAATAATGGGTTGTATATTCCTAGTGGATCAAACAGATTGGGTTGTACCACTCATGTCATTATTCTGTTATTATAAAATTTTATTGAACATGATAGTAAAAACTATATTTATTAAAAACATTATTTATAAAAAAGGTTTGATTATCGGCGAGGATAAACCTTAAACCGTGCATCTTTTTGGCTGCCGATTGAACTTCCCCATGAACTCAAGCCAAGAAGGGTGAGATACCCTTTGTATGCCGTGAGAAAATTTGAACGGGAACAATATATACCCTCATTAAAAAACGTACCACAAAAGCTACATGGATTCGTAATGAGCTCTACCTTGCTTTGATAGGGAGAGGCAATTCGAAACAACGACTCAGGTCTAGAAAACCAAGCCTGCCACCATCCTTAGGTTCACAAATACGATCCCAGCTTAACCAATGAATATGGCGCTCATGCGCATCCCCGCTCCTGAAGAATCATTTTATGTGAACTAAAAGTTTTTGAAAGAAACCTTTTGGTAACATATAACTATCTGCATGGCTAACGGTGGGGATCGCGTCATGGAATACTTGATTTGATCAAAACCTCACGACCAGCTTGCGATAAAAACCTTTGTTTCCATCCATGCATTTTTTTGAGAACTTTATCAAGAATAAATTGAAACAAGCCGCCTGTATTTCAGCCATCGGATAGTACGACTTAAACCAGAAATCTTACGTGTAGATACTTTCTGCTTTACCCCAATTTCATTACATAAGTAATTGTTTTCCCCCCCCCCCCCCCCCCCCCCCACCCTCTTGTTCTATCCATGGGCGTATTTGGAGAAAAATTATAGATTGCCCAGATGCTTTGTAATATTGATCAATTAATCCAATGAGACATACATCCAAGCATTTCACTATATCATTGAACCACAGCCAAAACCTTTAATATGGATAACGAAACACCCCCTCCGGCCACTAATCGATAAAGAAGAAGGGGATTCGACGCCGTCACCACCTCCGGCCGACCTTCGGCTCCACGTCGGTCACCCCGCAGCCACATCACAACACACTCTCATCCTATTATTGTGTTCGTTATATGGAGTGCTAGCGATTTCTAATATGAGGGAGTTTGCGATCTAAGGAGGACGATGAGTAAGATTTCTACATCCATCTTCATTACCAATTTTCTAGACCATTTTTATGCAAAGGATTTATGGAGGACTTGCAATCAATATGGAAACGTCGTTGACACTTTCATTCCGAATAGAAGATCTAAATCAGGTAATAGGTTTGGTTTTGTGCACTTTATTAAGGTGTTAGACGTTGTGCATTTGGTTAATAATTTATGCACAATTTGGGTCGATCGCTATAAACTTCATGCAAATATAGCGAGATTCCAAAGACCTCCACAAAAGAATAACAATGCTCATTACCCTAAGAATGGAGGTGCTAAATTTGCGACAAATGTTAATATTAAGGAGGGTCAGAACTTAGCTAATTCTTATATTCAGGCTATTAAAAAGGGAACTAATTCTGGGTGCAAAAGAGGAAATTAAACACACCGGTGTGTGTCCTTGATGATACAGGTTTGAACCTAATGAAATTTCCCGGCGTGCTTGGATGGGTAAAGTTAGGAAATTTAACTCTTTTAACAAATTTGAAGGTGGTTCTTGCTAATGAGGGTTTTGAGACTATTAAGATCAAGTATATGGGCGAATATTGGGTGATGCTTGTATTTCAGTCTGAAGAATTGAAAAATAAGTTTAGAGAAAATGTGAGCATGAGGGGGGGGGGGGGGGGGGGGGGGGGGGGGGTGGGTGGGGGGGGGCCGGGGCGGGGGGGGGGGGGGGGGGGGGGGGGGGGGGGGGGGGGGGGGGGGTGGGAGGTCGGTCGTGGTTTTCTATTCTGCAACAAGCTTCGAGCCTTTTTCAAAACGAGGAGAGAGTAACTTGGTTGGATATCGAGGGGGTACCCTTAAAGTATTGGACCAAAGCGACGTTTAATAAAATTGCATCTATTAGGGGCGCAGCTTTAATTTTGATGATGTGCGGATTGAAAACTTACTTTCATAGTAAACGAATCTGCATCAAGACTAAGCTGGTGGAAAATATTCTCGAGTCTTTTAAAATCGTGTTTAAAGGCAATGTTTTTTGGGTACGTGCCAAGGAGGCTTTAGGATGGATTCCGGATTTTGTGGAAGACGAGGAAGATGAAATTGATTCAGATAGTGGAATTGGAAAAGATGACATTGAAGCTGATAACGATGAGAATCTGAATTATGAAGATATTGGAAAAAAATAACGTAGGTTGATGAGGTCAGCGGATAACTTTTTTTGAGGAGTGAACAAGGCCAAGCCGCACCTATATGAATGAACGCTCCACTGGTATACACAGGAACCTCACTCAGAAGACCCTTTCCACATTTATGACATTCTGAATAACCAGAACATGTGTTCAATCAATGGAGACACTAGTTCTGAAAATAATCCTAAATACCCCCTGGTTTTACACCTTTGTGTACCCAGGATGGTAAGTCTAATGTACCTGCTACGATGAAAAAAGGAGAGCGATTTGCTGCTATTTATTTTTCAGGAGTGTAGGAAAATTCTGCAACACTCTTTAAGTCTTGTCATTCTAAGGGAGATTGGCAGGAATCCTATCATGTTTCTCGGTCATTTTAATAGCATGATGTACACTGTACACTAGGAGGTTCCGTGCTACAAGGTATATGGAAGAATTGGCGAAGTTTGGACAGTAATAGGGCTATAAATGGAAGGTTGTTTAAGGAAATATCAAAAAAAAATCAATATTGGTTTCGCAAGGGAGTAGCGAGATTCCTAGATGATTTTATGCTCTCTAAACGTACATGGCCTCGCCCAGAAGGCCAAGAAAGACTGGGTTAAGGAGTTGTGTAACATAAATAAGGTGAATGTTCTGTCGTTGCAAGAAACAAAAATGGAGAATATTGAGTTGTTCACTATTGAATCATGTTGGGGCAATTTAAATTTTGATTATGTGTATAGTCCTTCTGTTGGTTACTCGGGGGGATCCTTTGTGTGTGGGATCACTATGGTTTTCTTTGTAAAACATCAATTCCACGAGTTTCGGATTACTTTGCTCTCTGGTTCAAGGGAGAATGGATTCCAAATGGAATGCAAACCATTATACATTTCTATTTATGCCCACCTCAAGAGCTTTCCGAAAGAAGTGTTCGTGGGATTATTTTTTATTACAGTGATTAGGGGAATTCGGAAAGGGATGTGGTTATAATGGGTGATTTCAATGAGGTGCGTACGCAAGAGGAAAGGTACGGATCTGTTTTTAATATTCAAGCAGCTAAAGCCTTTAACTTGTTTATTTCAGTGCGTGCTGGAAGAGGTTGTTTTGGCGGGGTGTTCCTTTATACTTGGTGCAATAAACTCAGCAATAGAAATGTGGTAACTTGATCGTTTCCTTATTTTCTGCTAAGTTTAATGATCTCCTGCCAAATATTCATGCAATTACTTTGGATAGACATCTTTCGGATCACAGGCCCATTTTAATGCGGGAAGCTCAGTTTGATTATGGTCCTATCCCTTTTAAATTTTATCATAGGTGGTTCGAAATGGAGGGTTTTGATAGCTTTGTGGAGAAAACATGGAATGAAGCTCTAATTACAGATTCCAATGATATATCAAAATTTTCAAAAAAATTGTTACATCTTAAAGACAAGATTCCGTTGTTTGGGTTAAGTTAAGAAGTGAGCTTCCAACCAGACCTCCTCTACAAAGTCTTTAAAAGTTGGTGGTGGCTGAAATTGACAATTACATCGATAAATGGAGAAGGGGGATTTCCGAGTTTCTTAATAGAAGGGATCTATGGTTAACTATATTCTACTACAAGACATCGAAAAACTGGCTTCCTTTTGGAGTGATGGCACAAAAATCTAAAAATAAAAATGGGCAATCGAAGGAGATGAGAACCTCTAATTTTTTTCACGGTATTCTTAATAAAATAAGGGATCCACAACTCGACATTCGTTGTATTCTTAGTGACGGAGATGATCGATGTCTCCAAACTTAGTGGGGGGAGGGGGGAATAAAAATAAAAGAATTTCTATCTCATTTTACCAAACGGTTTGCTAAAGTCGAGACTCCTAGTCTCCAAATAAATTCAAACTTCCCTAAGAAGCTGGATCTAGATCAGCAGGTGATTTTGGAACGCGAGATTTCTCGCGACGAGGTCAAGAGGGCTGTGTGGGACTGTGGGACGGATAAGTCTCCAGGTCCTGACGGTTTTACTTTTGGATTCTATCGTAGATATTGGAGTTTTTTGGACAAAGACGTGGAAAAAGTTGTGCGATATTTCTTTCATCACGGGGTCTTCTCAAAAGCCGGTAATTCTTCTTTTATTGCGTTACTTCCTAAAGTTCCTAATGCTAATAAAGTTAATGATTTTAGACCTATTACGTTGATTGGAAGTTTGTATAAGATCATATCTAAGATCTTGGCGAATCGTTTGGTAGATGTGGTGGGGGATATTGTGAACGAAGTTCAATCTGCTTTCGTTGCCAATAAACAAATCTTAGACGGTCCGTTTATTTTGAATGAAATGTATCATTGGTGTAAAAAATAAAGAAGATGACTAACATGAATTTTTATGGTTAGATTATTGTGAAAAAGCATATGACTCGGTTCGTTGGGATTATCTTGATGATGTTTTGTTGAACTTTGGTTTTGGGGAGAGATGGCGGGGATGGATTCAAAGTTGTTTGAAGTCATCCAAAGGATCAGTTATTGTGAACGGAAGTCCAACTAGTGAATTTGAGTTTCAAAGAGGCCTTAAGCAGGGAGACCCGCTCTCTCCATTCTTATTCATTTTGATCATGGAAAGCCTCCATATTTCCTTCCAAAGAGTGGTTGATGCTGGTTTGTTTTATGGTATTGACATGGGCACATCGTGGCAGCTTTTCTCTCTTCTATGCGGACGATGTAATTTTCATAGGAAAATGGAGTGATACTAATATCGATATTCTTGTCAAGGTGTTGGATTGTTTTCATAAAGCTTCGGGGTTAAGGATCAACATGCATAAAAGCAAACTCATGGGAATTTCAGTTGCTAGTAATGTTGTTACTCAGGCGCTATCAATAGTTAGTTGTACAACAATTATGCTCCTTTTTCCTTTGTTAGGCTAAAAGGTTGGGTGAGGTTATGTCTCGAACTACGGGCTTGGGATGAAATATTAAGTAAAACTAGATTATCTCGTCTCTCTAAGTGTGAAGATGAATGCATTATCGATAGGAGGTCAAGTTAATATTGGTGAAGTCTGTCATTAGGTTCTATGCCCCATATTTAACATGTCTCTTTTCAAAAGTTCCTGTTATAGTGCTTCAGAAAAATTGGAGTCCTTTCGATGTAATTTTTTAATGGTGTTGCATTTCACGTTTGGTAAACAGTCTCTTTAATGGGTAAAGTGGAATAAGGTCTTAGCGTCTCAAAGCAGAAACGGAGCGGCTTAGGGTTGGCAAGCCTATTGCTTTAAATAGAGCTCTTTCTTTTTCTAGTGGGTGTGGCGATTCTATATCCCAAATAGAGTCGTGTGACAAAAGTTATTTAGGTAGTCCAAGGTGTAGAAGAACAGCTTGAATTCGATTGTGAGTACGATAATACTCGTCTATTTGGCTTTATATTGTTCTGGTGATGAAACGTCTTAAGATAATGGTTTGGACATATGTGGTTTTATACTTAAAAGTTAGGGAAAACGGGTCGGGAAACTTCTTTCTGGAAGATATGTGGCGCGGGAGGTGTTGTCTGAAATTGAAAAATACACCTAGGATATCTGCTTTGAATCTAACAAAGTCATTACTGTTGCGGAAAAGGTGTCTCATGATAGTTTGGGGTACTCTCTTCGACGAATCCCTAGGAGTGGTATTGAGCAGACGCAGCTAAACAACCTTTCGGTGTACATTGAAGGCGTGACATTAGTGGACATGCGGGACAGGTGGTCTTGGTCCTTAGACGGATCAGGCGAGTTTTCAGTAGCCTCAGTTCGAAATTTGATCGATGATTATAGGTTGAATATGGTTTCGTCTAAAACTCGGTGGTCTAAGGCGGTTCCTATTAAAATTAATGTCCATGCTTGGAAAGTTAAAATGGATGGCTTGCCTACGAGGTTCAACATATCTAGAAGAGGCATGGAGATTGATTCTATCTTATGTCAGTCTTGCGGTACGGCGGTGGAGTCGACAAGTCATATATTCTTCAAGTGTAATTTAGCTAAAGAGATCTTTCATAAGATTACAAGTTGGTGGGATGTTGATTACGTGGAGTTATCTTCATATCAGGATTGGTTTGGTTGGATGTCGAATCTTAGGCTATCCTCCAAACACAAATCGGTGATAGAAGGGATCTCGTACACTATGTGGTGGACCATTTGGAATTTCCGTAACACGAGTATTTTCGGATCGAAGCTTCAACACAAGGTGTCTTTATTCGATGATATTGTTTCCCGATCTTTTTATTGGTGTAAATTTAGATGTAAGGCTTCTTTTAGTTGGTTAGAGTGGTTGAATTAACTCCTATCTATGTATACCTTTTAAACCTTTTGTTCTTTGATTAAGCTTATAATATATCTGCCGTTCAAAAAAAAAATCCAATGAGACAATCAAGTCTTAGGCTTTGCTTTGTGAATTTCTTATGACAAAAAGCTCTTCTGAATGTGATTTGTCTCATTGGATTTTTTTTTTGAACGGCATGATCTATTGATAGTGCGTATCAAAAGAAGCAAAAAGGTTCAATGTTACTAGATAAGGAGTTTTCGACACACTCTAGCCATACTAAAGACTACTTACATCTTAAATTTACACCAATAAAAGATGGGAAACAATTTCATCGAATAAAGACACCTTGTGTTGAAGCTTCGTATCCGAAAAAATATCGGTGTTACGGAATTCCTATATGGTTCAACCACATAGTGTACGGGGAAGATCCCCTTCTATCACCGATTTGTGTTTTGGAGGTAGCCTTGATTCGACCATCAAAACCAAACCAATCCTGATTGAAGATAACTCATATTAATCAACATACACCATCTAGTAATTTATGGAAAGATCTCTTCTAGCTAAATTCACACCTTGGAGAATATTTGATTGTCGACTCCACGACGATACCGCAAAGACTGCATAGTTAGAATCAATCTCCATGCTCTTCTAGGATTTTGTTGAATCCTCGTAGGCAAAGCCATCCTTTAACTTTCACAAGCATGGACATTATTTTTAATAGGAACCGACTTAGACCACGACGTTTTCAGGACGAAACCAAACTTCAACCTATAATCCTCGATCAAATTTGAAATGAGGGCTACTGAAACTCGCCTGATCCGTCTAAGGTAAAGACATACCTGTAACGCATGGTCGACATAATGTCACGTCTTCATGTACATAACGAAAGTGTTGTTTAGCTGTGTTCTGCTCCAATACCAACTTCTAGGTGCTCGTCGTAAGGAGAAAAAACTAAACTATCATGAGGACACCTTCTCGCAACAGTACTGTCTGTGTTAGATTCTAAAGCTGATATACTAGGGTATTTCAATTTTAAATCTAACTACCTCTCCGCGCCACATATCTCTGCAGAATAGAAGTTCCGACCAGTTTTCAATCTTTTTATGTTTAACACATAGGTACAAACCATTACTTCTTTATAGACGTTTCATCTCCTGGAACTATATTAAGCCAATTTGAAGAGTGTTTAGTACTCACAATCGAATTTCTGCTTTCCTTTTCATACCACCATGAAATTCCTTTTATATACTGTTGTCCACAACGGACTCTTTTTGGGTATAGAATCGCCACAACCACTTGAAAAAGAAGGGAGCTCTATTTATGCATATCAGGCTTGACACGCATACCCCTCCTTACAGCTCTCAGACGCTAAGAATTATTCCACTTTACCCCATATAGGACGTTTACCATTGGATCAACACCATTAAAATGATCATCGTAAGGACTCCATCTTTCTGAAGCACTTTTAACAGGAACTTTGAAAAGAGACATGTTATATATGGGCATAGAACCTAAGACAGACTTCACCAAATTAAATTGACCTCTATCGATAATGCCTTAATCTTTCCACTTTATGATGAGACAGAGTAGCTATTTTTATTTAATATTTCATTCCAGCACGAAGTTCTGAGACATAAAATCACCAACCTATGAGCCTAAATAGGAAAAAGGAGCAAGAAGTTTGCTACATCTAATATTGTTAGCGGCTCTGAGTAACAACATTCAAGTCTGTTGCACAACTGAAATTCCCATGAGTTGGCTTTTTTTTATGCATGTTGTATCCTTTACCCGAAGCTTTATGAAAATACAATCCCACACATTGACTAAGATTATCGTTTTGTATCACTCACTTTTCCATATGAAAATTTACATCGTCCGCCATAGAGGAGAGGTGAAAGGCTGCACGATGTGCATGCTCACATTCATAAAACAAACCGCATCACATACCACTCTTTGGAAGGTAATTTGGAGGCTTTCCATGATCATAAATGAATAAGGAATGGGACAGAGCGGGGTAGCCACCTGCTTAATCGGCCTCTTTGAAACTCAAATTCATAGTTGGACTTTGCCGTTCACATATAATGAACATTTGGTTGACTTCAAACAATTTGATCCAGCCCCGCCATCTCT
Organism: Tanacetum coccineum; assembly: GCA_026074375.1. Lineage (NCBI taxonomy): Eukaryota > Viridiplantae > Streptophyta > Magnoliopsida > Asterales > Asteraceae > Tanacetum > Tanacetum coccineum. The sequence continues at coordinate 50,150 of BQNB010015343.1, read as the reverse complement.
CCCCAAAACTCCTACAGTTAACATAAACATCACATCATAGATATCCTCATACGAACCGAATCAGGCATTATGCTTTTTCAAAATCACATAAAAATCATGGTTTGTTTCTTCTTTTTTTTTCAACAATGAGACATTTCAATCCAAAATAAAGGATCGTTTAAGATTTGTTTCTTGGGCCAACGAAAGCAGATTGAACTTCTTCACACAATATCCCCTCCTCATCTACCAAACGACCTTCGCAAATCTTACACAATAACTTCCAATTCAACGTAATAGGTTCTAAAATCACATTAAATTTATTAGCATTAGTACGTGAGGACATTGTTATCGCAATAAGGAGATGAATAAACGGCTTTTGCGTAGTACCCCGTGATGAAAGAATATATAGCACTACTTTTTCCACGTCTTTGTCCAATAAACTCCAATTTCTACGGATAGTATCTAAGTAAACCGTCAGGACCTGGAGACTTATCCGTCCCACGTCCACTCCAGCCTCTTGGACCTCGGTCGCGAGATAAATCTCGTGTTCCAAATATCATCTGCTGATCTAGATCCAGCATTCTTAGGGAAGTTTGAATTTATTTGGAGACTAGGAGTCTCGACTTTAGCAAACCGTTTGGTAAAATGAGATAGAAATTCTTTTTTCACTAAGTTTGGAGAATCGATCCATGCTCCGTCACTAAGAATACCACGAATGGCGAGTTGGCTCCTTTTTTTATTAAGAATACCGTGAAAAAATTTAGAGTTCTCATCTCCTTCGATTGCCCATTTTATTTTAGATTTTTGTGCCATCTCCAAAGAAGCCAGTTTTTCGATGTCTTGTAAGAATTTAGTAACATAGATCCTTCTATTAAGAAACTCGGAATCCCCTTCTCCTTTATCGATTAGATTGTCTATTTCAGCCAACTCCACTTTTAAAGACTTTGTATAGTGGTTGGAACTCTCTTTCTTATACTTAACCCAAACACGAATCTTGTCTTTAAGATGTTTCAATTTTTTTGAAAATTTTGATATATCATTGGAATCTGTAATTAGAGCTTCATTCCATTTGTTTTTCTACACAAAGACTATCAAAAATCCCTCCATTTACGAACCCCCCCCTCTTGTTAAATATTTAAAAGGGGTTAGGACATAATTCAAACTGAGCTTCCCGCATTAAAATGGGCCTGTGATCCAAAAGATGTCTATCCAAAGTAATTGCATGAATATTTGGACAGGAGATCATTAAACTTTCAGAAATAAGGAAACGATCAAGTTTACTCATTTTCTTTGCTGTTTTATGGCACCATGTAAAGGAACACCCGCCTAAACAAACCTCTTCCATAGCCCGCAAACTGAAATAAACAAGTTTGTAAGGCTCTTAAGCTGGTGAATATTATAAAAAACAGATCCGTACCTTTCCTCTTGCGTACGCACCTCATTGAAATCACCCATTATAACCACATCCCTTTTCCAATTCCCTATCACGTTAATAAAATAATCCCACAACATCTTCTTTTCGGAAAGCTCTTGAGGGGCATAAATAGAAATGATAAGGGTTTGCTTTCCAGTTGGAATCCATTCTCCTTGAACCATGACAAAGTAATCCGAAACCGTGGAATTATGTTTACAAAAAACCTTAGGATCCCACACACAAAGGATCCCCCCGAGTAACCAACAGAAGGACTATACACATAATCAAAATTTAAATTGCCCCAACATGATTTAATAGTGAACAACTCAATATTCTCCATTTTTGTTTCTTGCAACGACAGAACATTCACCTTATTTATGTTACACAACTCCTTAACCCAGTCTTTCTTGGCCTTCTGGGCGAGGCCTTGTACGTTTAGAGACATAAAATTCATCTAGGATTCTCGCTAGCTCCTTGAGAACCAATAATTTTTTTGATATTCCTTAAACAACCTTCCATGTTATAGCCCATTATCTGTCCAATCTTCGCCAATTCTTCCATTACCTGTAGCACGGAACCTCCTGTGTACATGGTACTTCATGCTTTTTAAAATGACCGAAACATGTAGATTCTGCAATCTCGTCCTTAGAATGACAAGACTTATGTGTTGCAGAATTTTCCTTACCTTCCTGAAAATTATTGCAGCTATCCGCATCTCCTTTTTTCATCGTAGCAGGTACATTAGACTTACCATCCTGGGTACACAAAGGTTGTAAAACCAGGGGGTATTTAGGATTATTTTCAGAACTAGTGTCTCCATTGATGATCTCTTTCTGGTTATTCAGAATGTCATAAATGTGGAAAGGGTCTTCTGAGTGAGGTTCCTGTGTATACCAGTGGAGCGTTCATTCATATTGTGCGCTTGGTCTTGTTCCTTCTCAAAAATAGTTTCCGAGACCTCTTCAACCTCGTTATTTTTTCCAATATCTTCATAATTCAGATTCTCATCGTTATCAGCTTCAATGTCATCTTTTCCAATTCCACTATCTGAATCGCAATGTATCTCATTCATCGTCTTCAAACAAAATTCAGTAATCCATCCTAAAGCCTCTTTGGCACGTACCCAAAAAACATTGCCTTTAAACACGATTTTAAAAGACTCGAGAATATTTTCCACCAGCTTAGTCTTGATGCAGATTCGTTTACTATGAAAGTAAGTTTCATCCGCATCATCATCATATAAAAGCTCGCCCCATTTAGAGGCAATTTTATTAAACGTCGCTTTGGTCCAATACTTTAAGGGTACCCCCTCGATATCCAACCAAGTTTACTCTTCATCGTTTTGAAAACAGGCTCGATGCTCTTGTTGCAGAATTGAAAACCAGACTAATGCTCAACATTTTACTATAACATATTTGCTATTCTTCAGACTGACAATACAAAGCATCAACTAAATATTCCCCATATACTTGATCTTAATAGTCTCAAAACCCTCATTAGCAAGAACCACCTTCAAATTTGTTAAAGAGTTAAATTCCTTAACTTTACCCATCAAGCACGCCGGGAATTCATTATGGTTCAAACATGTATCATCATGGACCCATAACACCGGTGTGTATATTTCCTCTTTGCTCCCGTTATTAGTTCCTTTTTTAATAGCCTGAATTTAGGTAATTAGCTTAGTTCTGAACCCTCCTTAATCTTAACATTTGTCGCCAAATTTAGCTCCTCCATTCTTGGGCTTATGTGCTTTGTTTATTCTTTTGTGGAAGGGTCTTTGGAATTCGCTATATTTGGCAGGAATTGTTAGGCGATCGACCCAAATTGTGCATAAATTATTAACCAATTGCACAACGGTCTTAACACCGTAGTAAAGTGCACAAATCCAAAACCTTTTACCTGATTTCGATCTTCTATCGGAATGAAAGTCGTCAACGCCGTTTCCATAATTGATTGGCATGTCCTCCATAACTTCCCTTTGCATAAAATTGGTCTAGAAATATTGGTAATGAAGATGGATATGTGATGAAATCTTACTCATCGTCCTCCTTAGATCGCAAACTCCCCATATTAGAATTCGCTGGCACGCATATGACGATCACAAATATAGGATGAGGTGGGTGGTTTGTGATGTGGCTTGCGGTGGTGGCACCGTCGTGGTGGACGCAAGGTCGGAAACCGGCAAGGTGGTGACGGCGTACGAATCCCTTCGTTGTATCGCATTAGGGCCGCGAGGGGGTGTTTCGTTTATCCATATAAGGTTTTGGCCTGTAGGGTTCAATTGTATAGTGAAATGATTGGATGTATGGTCTCATTGGATTAATTTGATCAATTTTTCTAAGCATCTGGGCAATCTATCATATAATTTTTCTCAAATACGCCCATGGGTATGAACATACAATACTTTGTATTAGAATTGGGGTTAACAAGAGAATGTATTACACGTAATATTTCCTTGGTTTATCGTATTTTCAGGGTCTGAAATACAGGCGGCTGTTTCTATTATTTTTCTTGGATTAAAAGTTCTCAAAAAAATGAATGATGAAACATAGGTTTTTTTTATGCGCCAAGCTGGTCGTGAGGTTTTGATTCAAATCAAGGTTTCAGGCGCGCGATCCCTCGGTTTGCCATGCAATGTTTATTGTGTTACCAAAAGGTTTCTTTCAAAAACTTTTAGTTCACATAAAATGATTCTTCAGGAGCGGGGATGCGCATGAGCGCCATATTAATTTGGTTGTAAGCTGGGATCTTATTTGTGAAAACCTAGGATACGGTGGCAAGGCCTTGGTATTTCTACGACCTATCTTGTTTCAATTTGCCCTCTCCTATCAAAGCAAAAGGGTTATGTTAGTAGAGGCTCTCATTACGAATCCGGCGTAGTCTTTTGGGGTCGTTTTTTAAGGTGGGTTATTTTTCCGTTAAATTTTCTCTCGGCTACAAGGGATCTCACCCTTCTTGCTGGACTTTTGGGGGAAGGCGTCATTCCTGGCACCAAAAAAGATGCACGGGTTTAAGGTTTTTCTCGCCCCGATTTTAATACTGTTTGTTAATTTTATGTTTTATAATATAGTTTTTACTATCATGTTCAATAAAATTTTATAATAACAGAATAATGACATGAGTGGTACAACCCAATCTGTTTGATCCACTAGGAATATACAACCCATTATTGGAACCGACTCATGTTTTCCACCTTTCTAAAAGAGGCGCTTTGTATGTGACATTAATACTTTTGAATTATTTTCATGGTTTGGGTGAAACTTTTAAGTGTTTTTTATTGAGTGAAGATTTGACAACCTCGTCTTGTGCTTGTGGTGCATGCCTAAAAAACTTAACAATTGTTGATGATTTTCTCGCATTTGTTTGGGGGTTTGTGTATTTGCTTGTACACAAGTCTGAAGTTTTTGAAAGTATGAAGATGTTTTTAGCCATGGTTAAAAGACAATTTAACAAACATGTTAAAATTGTTCGAAGTGATAATGGAACCGAATTTACTTGTATGAAACGATTTTTTCTTGATGAAGGGATCATATTTCAAACATCATGTGTGGGTACACCTCAACAAAATGGTCGGTGTTGAATCGTAAAATCGTCTATTCTTAAATGCTCTGCTCGTCCATCTAAAGATTCCAAAGTTCTCTTCCTATTGATTTCTGGGGCGAGTGTATTTTGAAACTGCAGCCTTCTTTATTAAACCGTATCCTTTCCCCTAGTCTTAAATGGAAAACTTCATACACAGTTCTTCACAATGTAGAACCACCATATAATCACTTGCGTACTTTTGGTTTTTTGTGTTACGCACATTCAAAAACTAGGGACAAGTTTGCAAGTCTTAGTCAAAAATGTGTTTTTGTCGGATATCCGTATGGGCAAAAAGGTTGGAGGTTATTTGACTTAGAAAAGTTGGAATTTTTTATGTCATGTGATGTTGATTTTTTGGAACATATATTTCTCTATGATACAGAACCTATAGTCCCAAGTGTCAATGATAATGAATATAATGACACTGGGCTACATGAAGAGCCCCCTTCCCAAGATTAGGTAATGGCTAGTTAATTGAGGAAAACACTCGTTCAGGATAAATCAAAATAGTGAAATTTGATGACACATCATCATCACCATAATCAGTAAATGTTAAGGAACAAATTCAAGAAGACAATTTAGGGAGAGGGCACCGTAAGTGAGAAACATCAATTCGTCTCTGTGATTATGTCACAAATACAGTCAAGAAAAAGAGTCCATCCCGTTCTACACCGCTTGCTCAATCTCGATCCTCAGGTACTCCATTTCCTATAGCTCATTATGTAAACTGTGATAAATTTTCATATTGTCATCAAACTTTTCTTAGAGGCTATTGAAAAAGAAATGCATTATGAAGCAATCAAAGATAAAGCAGTTGGGATTGCGATGGTTAGTGAACTTGAGGACTTGGAACAAAAAAAAAAACCTAGACGATTGAGGAAACTTTCCACCAAACAAGAAAGCTCTTGGGTGCAAGTGGGTGTTTAAAATAAACTACAAATCAGATGGGACTATTGAAAGATTCAAAGCCCGACTCGTGATTCTCGGTAATCATCAAGTGGTTGGAGTCGATTATAGTGAAACATTCGCGCCGGTCGCGAAAATGGTGACTGTCCGAGTTTTCTTAGCAATTGCGGCAGCTAAGCAATGGGAACTTCATCAGATGGACGTGCATAATACGTTGTTACATGGAGATCTTGAAGACTGATAAAAGTATTTATGATATCTACCGCATTGGCTTTTCATTAAAGGTCTACCTGGGAAGATACAAAACTTGTAAGTCGATTGTATGGACTTCGACAAGCCCGCGTTGTTGGTTTTCGAAGTTGTCATCGGCACTTAAAAAAATCATGGCTTTCGTTCAAGCATACTCGGATTCATTCTATTGTTTACCTTACATTCAAAACGGGGTTCAACTTAACGTCCTCGTGTGTGTGGATGATTTGATTGTATGTGGAAATGATCATAAAGCTACCACACAATTAAAAACTTATGTAAGTAATTTTTTCACATGAAGGATTTAGGAAATCTAAAATACTTTCTTGTATTGAAGGGCCTCCGTGCAAAAGAAGGGGATATTTTTATGTCAGCGAAAAATATGATTTAGACATAATTTTTGAAGATGGGACTTACTTGGGGCTTAAACATCAAAAGTTCCCAATAGGAGCAAAAGCATCATTGGGATTGGGTCTCAAGGGCATTTATTTGAAGGATTCTCCGATACAATATCAAAGGTTAGTGGTTTCATTAACAAGATATTTAATGTGTTTCTTTTTATTTTCTACAATATTTATATCTCTTATTTTTATAGGATTTATAAATTCAAAAGTTATTTCTTTTCCAAAAATATTTGTAGAAAGACCTTTATCATTGACTGCAAATGGATATAAAGTTGTTATAAAAGGTGATCCTAAAATAATTTGGGAACTTAGATTCCTTACTAATATGAGATGTGTTTTAAAACAATAATTTTCTTTACAAATATAAACATTAGATAATTTGTAATTTATATTTAATCTGGATCTATTGAATCCAACAACTCTTTGTGATGACTTTTCATAATATTGAGTAGGAATAAGACCTTCTTTGATACAATTTAAATCTGCTCCAGAGTTTAATAAAGCTATTAATGATAATTTAAATTCTCCATTTATAGTGATATTAATTTTTGTATGCCATTTTTAAGAACTTATACTTTGAATATTATTGATTAATTCTTGATTTAAATTTGAAGTACTTTCTTTGCTTAGTTCTTCGTTTAATGTTTTTTCTTCTAATTATATATCAGAATAATTATACTAATGAAAAATTAAATACTATAGGACAACAATTAAATCGAATAGAAAATTGTAATTCAGAAGCAAGTACCTCTCAAAATAATCAAACAAGTATTTCACAAAATAATCAAGCAAGTACTTCTCAAAATGATCAAATAGACATAGAAGAAAATCCTATGTTTATACCATATAATATAAATAGACCCATAAATTTAGGACGACAAGATCATCACATATTACAAGAAATTGAGGATAAATTATCTAAATTACAAATATCAAATATTAATGAAGAAATTAGTTCAGAAGATGATATTTCAGATATCAAACAACAGTTTAGAGAAGATGATTTAGATATAGAAAATCAAGATAAAGAAAATGAAATAAATAGAATGAAATTTAAAAATACTTATACCCCTAGACCAGAGGCAAGAAATTATTATAATAGACCAACGTTACCAGATATGCAATATGAAAAAAGTCCTGTTAGGCAACGAGCTTTATATGACGGTTTATCGATATATGAATGGAATTTAGATGGTCAAACAGAACATCAAATATTAAATATATTACAAGAAATGACTATGCATCTAATGCTTATAAAACTCATAAGAATACTGAACCATAAATTATAGAAATACTTATATCAGGTTTTACAGGATGTTTAAAAGGATGGTGGGATAATTATATAACAGAAAATGAAAAATTTATAGTATTTAAAGCTAAGAAAACTATAGTAAAAGTTGAAAATGGAATACAAGTACAAACTCAAGAAGATTATATGGTTAATACTTTAATTTTTTCTATTTTAAAAAATTATGTTGGTGACCCATCTGTTTATAAAGAAAGAAACTCTGCTATATTATTAAATTTAACATGCAGAAAATTATCAGATTTTAGATGGTATAAAGATGTTTTTATAACTAAAGTAACAACTAGACTTGATTGTAGAGAAGCTTATTGGAAAGAAAGATTCATTGCAGGATTACCTAAGATATTTGCTGAAAAAATAATAAGTAAGTTATCAAATCATTATAATGGACTAATTCCATGGAAAGATGTTAGAGTGTTTTTTTTTCATTTTTATAAAATAAAAAATACATAATTAAACTTAAATAAATTTCATTAAAATGAAACATATTATCTGAATTCCTTCTTCCCTTTTGTTTGAATCCTGTTATAACCCCTGAAATTGAGATTAATCATTGATTGATTACTCTCATATCGAGCGTGTTAGGCGGGATTCTCATCTAGGGTTTAGTTATTTAGATTTGAGTTATCTCTCCAAATCGATCCATTTCCGTTTCCAATCATTCCTTGCCACCATTTATCCCCAGATTTTACCTCCATTGATTGTCACTTGTAATCGTTGGTTATAGACCTTCCTTCAATTAAAAAAAAGTTTTTTTTAATGGGGAGCTTTAGATCGAAGGAGGACGATGTTGCTAAGATATCAACATCGATTTTTGTTTCGAATTTTTCGGATTCTGTCTCAGCCAAGGACCTGTTTCATTCTTGTAAACAATATGGACACGTTGTGGACTCTTTTATTCCTATGAAGAGATTGAAAGACGGCAAGCGATTTGGGTTTGTTTTCGCTCATAAATAGTGTTCAATGTGGAGAGATTGGTTAATAATTTATGTACGATTTGGTTGAATCGATGCAAAACCCTCCATGCCAATATTGCAAGATCAATCGGGATCAGAAGAAATGGGAACAAATACAAGACTGCAATCAAAAGAAACACGTGGGTCTAAAATACTTTTTTATGATCCTAGCAAAGAGGCGGGTACTTTTGATTCTAGAAACTCTTTTGTTAACGTGTTGAAAGGAACTAATATGGTAAAGGACACGGATTTTTCTACTGTCATTGTTCTGGAAGAAGATTGTCTGAATTCCAAGGATTTATCTAATTCCTTGATTGGTAGAGTAAAAGATGTTGGGTCACTATCAAACCTTAAGAAGGTTCTGAGTAACGAAGGTTTTGATAACATATTTGTGCGTTATATGGGAGAATTATGGGTTTTACTTGAATTCGATAACACTAAGGCCAAAGAACTATTTCTGGACAATGTAGGCGTGGGGTCTTGGTTTTTGGTGTTACGTCAAGCGTCTCATGACTTTACTCCTGAGGGTAGAAAAATTTTATTGCTTTGTTTGGGAAGTATTAAAATTCGATTGTAGAAGGAGAATCCTTTTAAGTTTGGTCAGAGAAAAACGATCTTTAAAAGATACTACAAAGTGGTGTGAACTAATGATGTTGATGACTCATGACGAGATGAGTTTTCATTCAAAGAGGATATGCATTCACACGAAGATATGTTCCAACATATGTGAAAACTTTAAAATTATTTTCAAAGGTAAAGTGCATTGGATTCTAGCTAAAGAAGCTACCGGCTGGATACCCGAGTTCTTCGAAGACGAAGAGGATGATGATCATTCTGAACATGAATTCATTCATCAGTGAACAGTACGATCTTGGTTACAAATTGATGGAGAGGATTTAATAGGGCTCTGAGGTGCCTGAAAACAATTTTTGAGATATTCTGATGGCATGAAAGCAGAGGCATTCGAGGATCCTTTTGGTTTATACTCAATTCTAAATAAAAACAAAGTTTAAATCCTGATGTAATTCGGAGGTCCATATGAAATCCTAGCCTCAAATAACCCCCGGTTTTACTCCTAGTGTGGAAAAGAATTGGTTCAAAGTCCAAGGAGAACCGGTCCAGAATATATAGTGATAATCAATAAATAGTGATAGTGAGTCTGTGCATCAGGATAAACGTGACGGATAACAGGAATAGTGATGGTGCTAAAACTAATTCTACAGGTTTCAAAAATTCAAGATGTCCAAATACCACGAACTGGCGGATCTATCTTAATGTCATGGAGGAAATTGTAAAGGTGGGTATAACAATGGGTATAATATGGACGGGTGTGGCAAAGATATTTACCAAAAGATTGAATCACAAGGAGGGTACGAGGTTAATAGATGAATTTTCTGTATTTAAATGTTCAAGGCCTAGCCCAAAAGGCTAAAAAAGATTGGGTAAAGGAGTTGTGTAATAAGAATAAAGTGAGTTTCGTGGGGTTACAAGAAACTAAGATAGAGTCTATTGATTTACTTAGTATGAGACTCTGTTGGGGTAATGTAAACTTTGATTACGTTCATAGTGACTCTATTGGTAATTCTGGAGGGATTCTTTGTATTTGGGACCCAAATTCGTTTCGTAAGGATAGTGATACAGTGTCGTGATTAAATTTGTCATTGTTCGTGGTGTGGGAATAAATCGGGGATGGATATCCTTATTGTTGTGGTTTATGCGCCACATGATGTTAGAGATAAACGGCTATTATGGGATTATCTTTCTCATGTATCAAACCAATGGGCCGGTGAGGTTGTGATGATGGGAGATTTTAACGAAGTTAGATACAAATCGGACAGATTTGGATCGAATTTCAATGCTCATGGTGCGGATATTTTTAATAATTTTTTATTATTAAACGCAGTCTGAAAGGTTTCCTCTTGGTGAGAAGTGCATATACTTGGTGCCACAAATCCGCTTCTTAAAAAGAGCAAGTTTGGATAGGGTTTCACGTTTCGGAAAATTTGTAAAACACTGTCCTAATATAGTTGCTATACTCTGATAGATTTTCTCTTGGATCATCGCCCTATTTTACTTTCGTGATGCATAACTTTTGATTTATGGCTCCTAACTCTCGTTACGGTTTTTGTCACTATCTTGTTTGATGTGGAATGGTTTTGATAAATTTTTACAGATTCTTATAAGATACTGCTCCTGAGGGATGATTCAAATGCTATGCGTAACTTGTGTGGTAAGTTGAAGTTCCTCAAGGTGAAAATCCGAGCTTGGTATGCAGATTACAGAAACAATTCCAAAGGTTCTGTTACTAATTTCAAAGAAGATCTACGATCTTGGATGAATTGGATTGAATAAAGGTGAATGATCAGACAGATTGTTAACAACCTGTTTGGAGATTCTTGTAAATTACAACATAGTGAAATAAGGGCCCAAGCTTCGGAAGTAGCTATCAAAAGGCTAAGATCAAATGGTAATGTAGCAAGGAGCATGAGAATACGAAGTTTTTTCATGGCATGCTTAACAAGAAACGTAGCCAATTGAATATTCGGGGTATAATGATAAATGGAACGTGGACTGATAATCCGAAGGCTGTGAAACAGGAATTCTTTCAGCACTTTCAAAACAGGTTTGATAAGCCTCCGGATCAGAATGCTCATATTGATATGCCTTTTCCGAATTCAACTGTTTCAGAGACGATCACAGAAAGACCATAGTGTAATGTTTTTTCTAAAGAAAGGTCAAAAAGGCGGGTGTGGGATTGCGGAACAACAACTCACCAGGTCCAATGGCTTCACATTTTGATATTATCGACACTTTGGTCGATTTCTATTGAAAAACATGATTTTTGAGGCGATTAAGTATTTTTTCACATGTGGTGAAATCCCGAAGGGATGTAATTCGACGTTTATTGCTTTGATCCCAAAGAATCCCGATGCCAACATGGTTAAGGATTTTCGCCCTATTAGCTTGATTGGGAGTATATATAAGATTATCGCCAAAATTTTGACTAATCGTCTTGTTGGTGTTCTTGGGGATATTGTAAATGAGGTTCAATCGGCTTTTATATCGGAGAGACAAATCCTTGACGGTCCATTTATCCTTAATGAGATTATGCAATGGTGTCGTAAGAGGAAAAAACAATCCCTTATTTTCAAAGTCAACTTTGAGAAAGCATACGATTCGGTTCGATGGGATTTCTTGGAATATATAATGGTAAAGAATGGTGTTTTTAGTATCAAAAGGTAGAGATGAGGATTCAAAATGCCTTAAATTTCGTCTAAAGGCTCAATTCTTGTCAATGGAGTCCTACGGAGGAAATCCAATTCACAAAGTGTCTAAAGCAAGGTGATTCCGCTATCCCCTATTTTTATTTATCCTTTTGTAATGGAAAGCTTACATATATCGTTTCAACGTATGGGGACGTGGGCATGTTTACTGGTAATTAAGCTTAGCTCAACCGCTAAAATATTGTCACATCTATCTATGCGGAAGATGCAATATTTTCCTTGGGCATTGGAATATTCTAAAATATGACACCCTGTTCATGTGATGGAATGCTTTTATCGTGTCTCTGGTCTCGATAAATTTGTGCAAAAGCAAGATTATGGGTATTTCCCCCCCCCCCCCCCCACGGGACGCTGACAGAATTAAGAGTGCGGCTTCTAAACTTGGTGCCTTGTTTCACAATACTCTTCCTTTATTTATGTACGAAAAGTTGGTGAAAATATGTTCCTAGAGTGCTAACGCTTGAAGGAGGGTCATTGTTAAAATCAAGTCCCGTTTGTCGAATTGAAAGTTAAAAACTTCTCTATTGGTGGTCGATTTACTCTTCTTAAATCGGTGTTAGGATCGACGCCGATCTTCCATATGTCTATATATAAAGTCCCTTCGAGTGTTCTCCATTGCGGAATCCATTCAGAGTCATTTTTTCCATGGTCAAAAATCCTTAGAAGTCAAAAAGCATCAAATGGGTGAATTGGAACAATGTTTCTCACAGCTAAAGAAAGAGGGGGTTTTGGGGGTTTCCATTCTTTATGCCGTTTAATAGAGGCTTAATTTGCAAATGGGTTTTGGCGACTTTCTTGACCATAAATCTTTGTAGTCTAGAGTGATTAAGGTCATTCATGTCCTGAGGGGGTTTGATCAACTGATGTGAGAAGGGGTTTTCGATCTACGTGGGAGCCGCTATTGTGCAGGAATTAAAAGTTATAAATCAAGGTGGTCAACAATTTTGATTATATTCGGATCAAGATAGGAAATGGAGACAATACTAGTTTTTTGGAAAGACAAATGGCAAATGAAGGCCGTTCTAGAAAGATGTTTACCCCTCGTCTGTACGCGTTTGGAGAGCCATCAGAAAGTAACTATTCACACGAAACTGAGTGACTACAGTTTAGTTAACTCCTTTCTGTCGGACACCGATAAGTGGTGTGGAAGAATTCAACTCGACATATCTCTCCAGGTTGGTTAGCCGATACCCTCTATCTTCTGTTGACAGGTAAGTTTTGGTCCGCTTGATAAATTCGGGAGTTTTCGGTGAAGTCTATTCGTCAAGTGATTGAACGCTAATGTTTTCCTGTTATTCACTCGCTACGAGATTGGTTAAATATGTGCCTCTTAAGTGAACACCCATCGGGCTTGGAAAATAAAATGGATGGCCTGCCAACTAAAGTGAATATATCTCGTCCGCGGTATTGAAAATGACTCGATAGTTTGCCCTAGTTTTGTAACAGTGGGGCCGGAATCCTTCTTGTCAAATTTTTCCAATTAATTTGGTTAGACAGTTGGGCTCGGAAATATCGTCTTGGGGTGGAATAGGAGTACTTTGATGTTTTCTTCTTATGAGAATGGTACACATGGTTGGTATCTCTTCGCTTCAGACAAATCTTCCAAAGCGGTGTTTCGAAGGCATCTTCTATTGCTTTATTGTGTCCGGTTTGAGAGTCCGTAACAAGATTCTTTTCGAGAAGGATACTCCTTCACAGGCGAGGATTTTTGATAACATTGTTTCTAATTCTTATTATTGGTGTAAGTTTAGATGTAAAGCCTCGTTCAAATGGATCGATTGGCTCAAAAACCCGTATCTTGTAATTGTCTAATTCTAGCTCCTTGCTAGTCGTTTAATAAAGCTGCTGTTCAAAAAAAAACTTATGGAGAAATTATTAGTTATATTAATCAAAAAGGATTAAATATATGTTCTGAATTAAAACTAAAATATCAAATTAAGAAAGAAGGAATAAATAGTAAAAAGGAATTAGGAAATTTCTGTGAACAATATGGTTTTGAACCATTAAGATTACCTAATAGACTAACAAAAGAAAATAGATATAAAAGAAATAAAAAATCATATGGAAGATATAGAACATATGATAATAATAAAATATATAATAAAAGAAAAGGAAATTATAAAAAATATAAAAAGAATTTAAATAATAAAAACAATAAAAATAATTATAGAGATAGTAATTATAGAGATACTATAATTTGTTATAAATGCGGTAAACAAGGTCATACCTCAAAGAATTGTTATACTAAGAAAAAGATTAATGAACTTAATATTTATAGTAAACTTAAAAGTCAAATAATGAAAATAATGATAAATGAAGAAAGTGATATATCATACTACGAAGAAGAAGACTTAAATATATCAAAAGATGAATCTAGTAGTAATAATGAATCAGAAATTTGTGATTGCATTGGAAATTGTACATGTGATTACAAAGAAATAAATACTATAAATGAGGATAATGAAATCGAATCAATAATAGAATTATTAAATCAAATTAAAGATTCAAAACTAAGACAAATTTATATAGATAAATTAGAAGAAAAATTAAAGAAAAATAAAACAATTGAAAAGAATAAACAAATTTATAATTTTAATGAAATATGCAAAAGATTTAATAAAAAAGAAAAATCAATAACAATCAATGAACTACAAGAAGAATTAAACAATATAAAAACTGAAGTAACATTAATGAAACAAAAATAAAGATATTAGAAGAAAAAACATTAAACGATGAACCAAGCAAAGAAAGTACTTCAATTTTAAATCAAGAAATAATCAATAATATTCAAAGTATAAGTTCTCAAAAATGGCATACAAAAATCAATATAACTATAAATGGAGAATTTAAATTATCATTAATAGCTTTATTAGACTCTGGAGCAGATTTAAATTGCATCCAAGAAGGACTTATTCCTACTCAATATTATGAAAAGTCATCACAAAGAGTTGCTGGATTCAATGGATCCAGATTAAATATAAATTACAAATTATCTAATGTTCATATTTGTAAAGAGAATTATTGTTTTAAAACACATCTCATATTAGTAAAAAATCTAAGTTCCCAAATTATTTTAGGATCGCCTTTTATAACAACTTTATATCCATTTGCAGTAAATGATAAGGGACTTTCTACAAATATTTTTGAAAAAGAAATAACTTTTGAATTTATAAATCCTATAAAAATAAGAGATATAAATATTGTCGAAAATAAAAAGAAACATATAAAATATTTAGTTAATGAGATAGATGATATAAGAATCAAAAATCAATTATAAGAAGGATATATAAAAAATAAAGTCACAAATATAGAAGAGAAATTTAAAAATAATGTATGTGCTACTACACCAAATGCCTTTTGGAAAAGAAAACAACATATCATTGAATTACCTTATATTAAAAATTATAATGAAAAGAACATTCCTACAAAATCAAAATCTATACATATGTCTCAAGAACTAGAAGCTCATTGTAAAAAAGAAATACAAGAATTATTAGACAAGAAACTAATAAGATCTTCAAAGTCTCCATGGTCATGTTCGGCCTTTTATGTTATGAATCAAGCTGAAATAGAAAGAGGAGCACCAAAGTTAGTAATAAATTATAAACCATTAAACAAAATATTAGAATGGATAAGATATCCTATACCGAATAAAAGAGATTTACTAAAGAAATTATAATATTTCAAAAAATTTTCAAAATTTTGATAATGCAAGTCAGGATTCTGGCAAATATAGATAAGTGAAAAAGACAAATATAAAACAAGTTTTAATGTACCCTTTGGACATTACGAATGGAATGTAATGCCCTTTGGTTTAAAAAACGCACCTTCAAGAATTTCAAAATATTAGAATGATAAAAAAAAATCCTATAAGTAATTTTTGCAATTAGTATATATTGATGATGTATTAATAATTTCGGGAGCGGGGGGAAGAAGTGGTGGAAGATATCGAGGAGGGGCAGGGAAGAGGAAAGGAGCCAATTAAAAATAGGAGCTAGTGGAGTAGGATAGTGGGTAGGAGGGAGCTTAAAATGGATTAGCAGTCTCCACCGCACTAAGATAAGTCGTTTAAACCAGAAAATAAGATTTTAGCCACGGATATAGTCCAAGGGAACTGTAAAATCCAAAAGAAGAAGTATAGAATTTACAATAAGTTTCCTAATAAATCAAAGATAAAAAACAGTTACAAAGATTTTAGGATTTAAATTATATCCATATTTTTTCAAAATTAGGAAGTCTATGTAAACAGTAATAATACATTAAAAAAGAATCCTGAACCATGGACAGAAAAACATACTAATATAGTTAAAGAAATAAAAAGTAAGATTAAAGAATTACCATGTTTAAATATACCTCACCCAGAAGCATATCTTATAGTTGAAACAGATGCTAGCGATATAGGATATGGAGGAATATTAAAACAGAAATTAAAAGATAGTAAAACAGAATCATTAGTTAGATTTTATTCAGGATCATGGAATGATACTCAGAAAAACTATTCTACTGTTAAAAAAGAAAATTTAAGTATCGTTTTAAATATAAAAAAATTTGAAGATGATCTGTATATGAAACCTTTTTTACTAAGAATAGATTGTCTTTCTGCAAAATCTATAATTGAAAAAGATGTTAAAAATTTGATTTCTAAACAGATTTTTGCCAGATGGCAAGCTTTATTAAGTAATTTTGATTTCAAAATTGAACATATCAAAGGAGAAAACAATCATATACCAGATTTCTTATCAAGAGAGTTTTTACAGGGATGAGTTCAGATAAAAAGATAGTTTTACCTAAACCAAGATTACCTACTCCTTTTGTACCAAGATTACCATCTCCAATAACCCAAACACAAAATAGATTTATTCATCTTACACCATATCCACCTACTATCAGTCCAATAACAAGACCTACCTATTCAGCACTAGCTCATACGCAAGGAATTCTACATGCTTTAAACAATACATACTCCAACTTCACCAGCAAATATTCCCAGATCTCCTTCAGTAAATCCAGAATTCCACGTTAACCCAAATAAACAAGTTATTAAAATTTTAGAACCAATTGAAGAGCAAAAGCTTAATCAGAGTTTTAATACTTTATTAGAATATTTGTATCCTCAGGGTACCAATTTTTATACAAACGATTATCAAATAAGAGAATATTATGAAGCTATTTTAATAGATAGCAAATCAATTCAGATTCGTCATAATTACAATAAAGAAGACCCAGTGAAAATTGATTTTAGCAAAGTCAAAATTTTAAAAGTTTTATCCCCTGAAGATTGGGACAACAGACCTTTTACTAACAAAGTTTTATCTTGTTATCCAAGTTATCCAGGATATAATTATTATGATTACATTGAAGCCTGGAACAAAGCCTTTTTATACAAAGCACATTTTCATACTTGGTTTTTCCATTTTTCTGAAGATTTTTCTTTAAAATATCCAAAATGGTTTATAAAATGGTATAGTTATATGGGAACAATCCCAGAGACCTTTCCTCAAACAGTTTTAGCAGGTCATAACCAATATAAAGTTTTATTTAAACAAGATGATATTCCTACATTTGAGTATACTTTACAATTTTCGGCTACCTTCAAACTCCCATGGATTTTATCATTTACTCATAAAAAGAAGGAAGTTGAAGGAACTTCACCACCATTGTTAATCAGACAATTTAGTGCAAAATGGTGGAAAGTTATTAAAGAAAGTCAAGCAGACAAAGCAGCAGTAGACAGATATTATAAGAGTCTTATACCAAGAACTACATCAGTTTCTCCAAGTTCATCAGTATCAGGATCGTCAATGACTAATAAAGAAATTGCTTAAAGAATCAAAGATTATTCAAACAATGAAGCCTTATTAGAGAAATTTATAAATGAAATTAGAGGGTCTCCTACCCCAAGTGAAAACCTATTTCAAGATGCTCAAGATCCGTATGAGGATGAAATTTTTTTAAATATGTAAAGAATATTATAATTATGTAAAGAAGACATGCTTCCGCATACCTTTCTAGAAGATCAACTATTTCAAGACCGAAAGCAGTGACGGACAGAAACACTATAAAAAGATGATTGAAACAGGCATTATTGAAGACAACTTTATAAAAAGATGATTGATAATTGAAGACAACTGTGCTACATTATTAAAGATGATTGAAGACCTTTTGACTGGCATTTGCCGGATTAACAAGTAAAAGAAGACTTAAAGAGATCACTATAAAAGAAGAACGAATTACTCTCATTAGGCATCCTCTTTTTTATAAAGAAAACCTTTTAAAAACAATCCGCTACACAATGTTCAAAAATGTTTAGATTTTCAATAATATATCTCCCGTAATCTCTAGAAAAGACTATAGAACAATTCTATTTCTGATCAAAGTTGTATTCAAGATTTCAATAAAGGTATAACTTTATAACAGATTTCTATATATTAGATTTCCTTTATGAATTTCTTAAATTTCTTATTAATCATTACAAATTTAATTTTTATAACAGAAGTTATGATTTATATGATATTTTGTATTATTCAACTAGAACTTTTTATTCTATATTATACAAAAGACTAATTTCAATTTAGTTATTATCGATCCTGTCAACCTATACCAAAAACCCTAAACCCCTAACCACTAAACCTTATACCAAAAACCTAAACCCTTAACCACTAAACCCTATACCAAAAACCCTAAACACCTAACCACTAAACCTTATACAAAAACCCTAAACCCCTAACCACTAAACCCTATGCCAATAACCCTAAACCCCCTCCCTAACCACTAATCCCTATACCAAAAACTCTAAACCCCTAACCACTAAACCCTATACCAAAAACCCTAAACCCCTAACCACTAGGTATAATATCACAAGTGATATATACATAAACTTTAAAATATATACCAAAAACCCTAAACCCCTGACCACTACCCTATACCAAAAACCTAAACCTCAAACCACTATGTGTAATATCACAAGTGATATATATACATAAACTTTAAAATCTATACCCTAAACCCTAAACCCCTAACCACTAAACCCTATACCAATACCTTTATAAAGTAAGATTCACCCGTGGCTTAACATTTATTACCCCTGACATTGTAGTATCACCAGTGATAAATAAATAATAATAATATCTCATGTGATAAAGTAATATAATGTGACATTAGTCATGGTATTCCACATATAATTAATATCACATGTGATAAAGCAATATAATGTGGCACTAACTGTGGTTATTTTTGAAATTCTTAACATGTAATCAATGTTATGTATCACTTGTGATATTATACTGTTAGTAGGATTAAAAGGGTTAAAACATAGTTTTGTGAGAAAATAGTGTTTTAATTTAATTTTCACAAATTATGTTTGATATATGGTTAGAATGGTAAAGATGTTTATTTTTTAATGTCAAACATGATGAACCATTTAATGTTTTACATAAATACTTATGCTCATTTCATGACATCATGTTGAGTGTTCGAACGTACAAATATGTTATATCACATGTGATACTTCAAGTAGGTTTGATGATAAAAAATATAATTCTTCGATATTCACCAACTTCTATAAATAAATTGTTTTGATTTTGAGGTCCAAAAATTATGTATGATAAATGGTTGGAAAACTAAGGATATATATTTTTCAATGCCAAAAAAGATGAGTCAGTTGAAGTTCCACACAAATATTTATACCCGTTTTACGAAAGCATGCGAAGTGTTCTAACTTACAGATTAGTGTAATATCATACGTGATATATAAAAAAAAATACTACATCGAGAAAAAACAAAAAAATACAAAAAAGTTTGTCGAAAGTATATGAAAGTGCCCCTCTAGTGAAAGATAATTTAATGCTCGTCACGATGGTGTAATTTATGTATCTTAACGTGTTGCGGTTTTTGCGATATGTTATTTTTAAAAATAAGAGTGAAAATGTGTTTTAATTAAAAAACACAAAATTAAGAAGGGATGGTGGATGTTTTTTAAGGTTTAATCTTATCCATTAAATAAAATTAAATCTCAGATTAATCCCCATCATTAGATCAAACTCAAATGGATGATGGAGATTTGTCCCTTGGTATGTGAGAAGAAACTGGTATGCAAATGAACTTTTCTCATATGGCAAATCTATCAAACTTTTCTATTTATTTTTAGTTCTCGACAATGAATTTGAGATGGGAAGAGTTCAAGTAAAGAGACAAGTATGTATGAAAAGTGTAAAACAAATTATAAAAGTTAAAATTATTAAATTACAAATCTTTTTTCCCAAGATAGAAGAGGTTGGCTCATAAAAAATATTTTGAAGGGAGTTTTTGTTTTGAATTTTGATTTTTATAAGTTTTGTATGCATAAATTACAAAGTTTAAATGTAAAAAATATTTAGTGCACAAAATTTCCAGCTTTCATATATTGATGCGTTTTGCTTAAAAAAAATATATTGATGTATAATAAAAATTTGATAAATATAATAAAAATAAGTCGGATAAACAGACGAATTTGTATAAAAAAAGGCCGAACAAAATTTATACTATATCATAAAGCATTTATGACATTTTATTTTTAGATTGTCTTAAAATTTAGACTTTTAAACTTACTTATTATGAAAATATAAAGATGTGTATTCTTGACCATTATCTCATTTTAGGGAACACATTTTAGAGTGACACGTGTCACTTGTTAATTAAAAAAACACTTTTATTTTTAAATTGAAATATTTTTTATCTAATTTTATATGATTTAATTTCACGATATTTATAAAAATTTTGTGCTATTTAATTTAAGTTTATATATGCCTCATAGAACAGTAAAACACAATAGACGATATATATAATGGTAACAGTGACATTATACATGTGTTACAATTGATATGAGATGAATGTGAATAAACCTTACTAGCGTGTTATAAAGTTAGTGTCACACCTTTAAAATGTGTCGCAGCCACAAGTACAAAGTACAAGAGAACGACCACTAAATGGACGTTTAAAAAATAATACACCGTTGCATTAAATTAAAGTAAATAAGATTTTACATAAGTTTAAAATATTCAAATCAAAGCGGAAGCAAAAAAGATTAGTTTTTAAAAGACAACGAGTATTAAAGATAATTGTTCCATGAAAAGGAAGTCATATGCATAAAGACTTCAAATAGTACTTCAAAATGTCCCAACAAGTTAAGCACTTGAGAAAACATGCTTAAAAATATCAACAATAATGTTGGTGAGTACATAGGTTTAAGCAAAGTATTAAGTATGGACCGCAAGATTTAGTAACGTATGACTATTGTAACACATACAATATCAAAAAAAGTATTTACGATTTCACTAAGCTAATGACACGAAGCTAAACAAAGTATGTAGCAATAACCGCCAAGTAAAGTCCCCAAGTAGGTGTCCAACCCTAGACCACCTAGAAATCCGACATGATATACGCCCGTTTGATCGGTACATCCGATACAAGTAAGAATCACCAAACTCGGACGGAGGGTATTAATCCCAATACATCTATTTATAACACTCTCGCTTACAACATGTAAGGTTCATGATAACGGGCAATAGTGGGTTATTGGTACTTAGGTTAATCCGTAAACATGTAAGAAAAATACTTGCGTCCAAAAGTAAAAAACAAGCAATGTTTCTCACTCTGAGATTTATAAAGTAATCGTAAAAACGAGTAAATCGTGGGGCTATAAACTCACCTTAAGCAACGTGATGAAACAGGAATAATCAACGAATGTAGAACGAGCAAGGATATCCTAAACACGACCCAAATAATGATGCGCCTTAGATGCAAGTCAATAATAGTAAAACGAGTGCATATACAATTTTTAGAAAGTTACTATCACCCGAACATGTTTGTGTTTTAGTTTTATAAGTCAAAACAATATTTACGTTAAGTTCGCCATTTTAATCTGTCCTTATATATATCACGACTATTTATAAGTTACCAACTAAAATAAATTCTTCAACGCTTACTTAATAATGTTTTTGAAAGTTTCCAACGCATATAGAAAATATGTAGGTGTTACTACAATATTCACCGGATTTTATAGCTCAACGGACCCGAAAACGTCCGAAAACCTTATTTTATATTCCTAACAGCTAACTTTTTCTTAGTATTATTCATGTATAATTTCCAGATTTTAGTCCAACTTTAGAAGGGCATAACTCCTTCGTTATAAGGATTTACGGGATGACCGAAAGCTACGTTTCAAGGAAAAATCATGTTCTACAAGTTTTCTCTTATGAGTTTCACCCGACTCGGACCCGAAATGGGTGAAAACCACGAATTTAAAATCTGGACAAATTGTGTCTAAAAACAGTTTTGCTAGAAAGTTTTACCAGTTTTTAACCGAACTTCATTTTGCCGTATCTCACTCGTTTTAAGTCCGTTTTTAGCAAAATTTATATCCACGCGTTCGTATTAAAGTATACTAACATATTTTTAAAGTCTTGGATACTCGAAATAAATTTAACCATACGTTATGCCACTTACAAATTTCGGACAGAATAGTGTTTTACCAAAATCACCACACAAAATTCATCCACAACATCAACAACACCCTTTTTTTTATCCTAAATCCCTTCCACCAATGATATTATCAACACAACTCCAAAACTAACTTATCCTTTCCACAAATTTGTTACAAGAGCCCTAATAACTACTAATAACATATTTAATCACAAACTTAACCTTAAACTTCAATAACAACAATAATAAGTGCAAGAACATAATAAAAGTGTTCCATCATTAAAACTTACTAGTTAAATTCATAAAAATATGTCACAAGCATATGGGTGATATTTTTAAAGAAAAAATGCATAGATCTAGAGAAGTAAACAAAGATGAAAGGAAATGAAAGAAGAAAAAGCTTACAAATGGGATTTTAAAATATATAAAAGAAATCAAAGATGTTTTTGACTCAACAGAAAATGATCTTAGTGAAACATGGACACAAAATGAGCTTTTGAAAGATAAACTCTTGGAAGCAAAACTCAAGCATGAAATTGAATGTTGTGTGTTGTTGAGTCATGAGTGTGTCAACAATAATGAGAAAGATGAAATTGAGAAAATTCAGAGGGAATCCATTGAAATCCAAGAGGGAATGCAAAAACGAATAAACATTCTTAAAAATGATGTTCAAATGTGTCAGAAACAAAGTCTTGATTTTGAATTACAGTTACAACATGAAAAGGAAAGACACAAATTTAAAGCTTTCGAAACACATCAGAAGTTTTTGGCGCTGTTACCGGGGATTGTAATCATTCTTAGTTAAGTCATTACTGTTTTACAAAACCAAATTTTCAAAATCACCGTACAGTTTTCTGGCAAACTGACCCAAAAATTCATTTTCCTCAGAAAGTGTGTCGGACAATCATTTTGTGCGTCGAATTTTCTGCACCTTCAGAAAATACGCCGTACTTACATCAAGTACGACGCACTTACTGCATTTTTTTGCAAAACATAATTAGTTTTCAAAGAGAAAATCAAAAACCAAAACCAAAAACCCATTTTCAAACTGTAAAATCAACACTAAAAACATGTGGATTTTTTTTCTTGTGTGCTTATTTGTTGAGTTCTTGCATTAACATAATTTATATTCTAAATATAAAAAATCAAAAAAAATATTGTTTTATGTCTTGCTTGTTTAAATCTATGAGTGTTTATGAATTTTTCTTATTTGCTTAATGTTACTTGTCTGAGTTTGCTTATTTAAAAAGTGAAAATAAAAATTTAATAGAAATTAAAAACCAAATTTTATGACCTCAATCATTGCTATGTGATTATATATGTGTTTAATGACATGTTAACTGACATCTTTAATAAATACATTAAGGGTAATAACAAAACTAATTATAAAGTTATAAAAATAAAACGTTTTAAAGATTTTGAAACTGAAAGTATTAAAAGTATGGCGCACTTACTTCTAAGTACGCCAGTTTTCCTAAAAAAACATAAAAATTTTGAAAAATTTCAGAAAGTACGCCGCACTTACTTTAAAGTGCGAGCCACTTTGCTACATGGACAACTAAAAAATGCTTATATCTTAAATTTCATAGACAAATTACTCCGTTTATTAATTGCTATCTGCTTATTAATATTATGTAAGTGTAAAAAGTGCTATTACTTGTTTTGACTAACCTACTAACGGTTGTTCTATTGTTATGTTGTTCTATAAAAGTTATGGATCCCAATTCGAGTGTTGGAAAAACTTGCCTAGGAGAAAATGTAATTGAGACATCAAGTAAAAAAGCTGAAAGGTCATGGAGATTGGAATTCTCCCGAATATTAGGATACAGCTAATAGTGGAGGTAAAAAGGAAATGAAGGCACTAATCTTTCATAAAATGGATACCGAGGAGATTAGCGACAGATATGTGGCACCTTGTTTTGTCAATGGACTAGAGGCATATAACGGTGAGATAAACCTTGGAATGGAAGAAAACATGATTTAATATGATTTTGCTATGAAATTATGTCTAGATCATGAGGTGAAATGTGGAATTAAAGTGTTTAAAAAGACGTTGATCGTTTCATTGAGATGAGAGATTTATTTTGTTAAATTCATAATCAATCCCAAAGAGGACGATGTCGAACCAGGGGTAGTTCTGGGAAGATCATTTATGCGTTTAACTAAGGGAATTGCTGACTTCGGGAATAAAACTATTATAATATACCCTGAACTCGATCCATTATTAGATAGTTCTGGAGAAGAAGAAAAGATTGGTGATGACTGGGATCTCTTGTTAGATGATCTTAACTATGGAGATATTCTAGATATTGAAGGAGTTGAAATCCTACCATTCGTATGAAAAATGGGGAAGAGGAGTAGGAACAAGAGAAGCAACTAGAGAAATACCAGTTAATTTATTCTGATATGGGACCATCATTGTCTACTGGAAAACTGTTAACTCAGGAAGAAGCTGAAAGAGAGGCACTGGCCATCAATATTTGCAGAAGATATTCTTTACTAGAGGAAGAAAGACCATTGATCGAAACTATGGCATACAATGACAAGTATAAAAAGATACTTAATAGGATTTGTTTAGATAAAATGAAACTAGATGGAGAGATAAAGAAAGAGGATGAAGAAGCTATAACCAAGGTCAAAGGAGAGGCACTAACAGAAAAGGAGGACCCTGGAGCATTCGTGATACTGATCCGGTTGGAAGGAAATATCAACCTCAATGCATTAGCAGCCACTAGTTCCGATATTAATGTTATGCCATACCGTGTTTACAAGGAACTAGGCAGAGAGGAGTTGAAGAATGTAAACAGAGGAATTAAGATGTTAAACCATTCAAAGGCGTAGCCTATGAGGCTTTTGAAGGATGTCATGTGCCAGGTAGGAGTAACTACCATCATAGCAAAATTTCTCATTTTGGATATGCCGATTGAAAGAGACACACCTATAATCGTTGGGAGAGGATTTTTGCACACATGTGGCAGCATTCTGAACATAATAGAAAGGATCATATCTACCTTAGATGGACTTTGTCATCAAACGTTTCGTGAAGCTAAGACAAGTTTGGACATTGCAGAAAGTGATAGTGACGACGAGGAGGAGTATGCTATTCAAAGAAAGAAATTTGGAGCATCGACATATGGACCAAAACCTGCTCAGTACTTAAACTGTAATGATCCCATGGATCAATCTCTAGCATTGCAGGCAGTCTTGAACCCGTTTAGAAAAATCTGTGTTTAGAAGAAAGTAGTCAGTTTTCTTGGATCGTTGCCAGTACCATTACAACATGTTGATTGGAAACCCGATTACATTGAGTGTTTTAACAAGAAGGAGGAAGGTGATGGGCAGTGGCATGCCGAGATCAGATTGACATACCCTTATGGAAATATTTATGACCAAGGATTTGTGACAAAGAAAACAAGCAGAAGGTTGTCTAAGTACCACAAGTTGAGTGATATCATGTCACCTAACTGGTTTCAAGAATAAAGGAGTAACTATATACTCCCGTTTTTTTATTTTTAAGGTTGAGTCAAATAAAGTCAATTGTATAAATCCATAATGGATTACATTTGATGTACGGACATTAGTCCGAATGTTAATATTAAAAGAGTCAGTTTGGTGGATTGAAATAAACATTTATGTTTGCAATTATATTTGCATTTAAAACGTACAAGGTAAGTTTGGATTACACAAAAATATATATAAAAAATATTATAAGAAATAAATTAAAAAATATTATTTATAATTTTTATAAAAAAGGGCAAGTACGCTGCACTTCTATGAAGTGCGCCGCACTTTGTGACGGTTTCATCTTAAAAACTTATAAAACAAAATTTCACACTTTATAAAAACCCACACAAAACACAAAACCACCGGGTCTTGCACCAAACTCGAAGAAAATTTTCAAGACATCAACCCATCAAGTCTTTAATCATGCCGATGGTATGTTAATTTCATTCTCTAACTTATATCTTATTGATTTGTTCAATTTTTTATTCATTAGGGTTATTTATAATTAGATTGGGAAAATTCAAAATCTATGCTTATTATGTATGATTATCCTTGGAATAATAATATACAAGAGTTGTTAATCGAATGCATGTTAAAATCTTTATGAATCTGAAAATTACTGTTCATAAATATGTATTTATATTTGTTGAAAATCATAAGAAAGATTCGAAATTATTTTAACCAGCCCAAGAAGTACGCTAGTTTTATTAGAAAACCGGCGCACTTAGCAAATTTTCAAGGAAGTACGCCGCACTTTTATGAAGTGCGCCGCACAAATATGACCAGAAGCAAACAAAACGTATGAAAACCTATCGAAAACCCATCCATTGATACTAATTGCTTTCTAACATCATTATATACTTTATTGTGGATTGTTTTTATGTGCAGACTATAGGAGCGCATGACGATGAAGCCGGATCATCACGATCCAAACGCTCCCGACAATACGAGACGGTGGAGGAAGCTATGCTTCCACGTGTCCATCACCCGTATTTACTTTAGGAAGGGTGTAACTAGGCTGCTAGGAGCCGATACAACACTAGACTTGCTCAATTACTTCTGAGACTCATTTACTCACCATGTGTTGTAGATTGGAACGTATTGAATCAAATGGGTTGTGGTAAGGCGATTGATGAGATGTTGACGATCAAGTTGTGTGTGGCTGGTACAAATGAGGAGATATTTACTCCAGAAGCATGGACTGGTGCTTTCAACATTGACGAGCGAATTTATAGTGAACTTTGCCATGAGTTCTATTCTACCTTCGAGTTTGATGAAGTTTGTGTTGCTGTGTAGGATCCTGTTAACACATACACTTCATATAACACACTAAGAATCAAACCAAGAAACTAGAAAAGAGATGATTTCTAGAGAGAGAAAGAAGAGAGAGAGAGAGATGAGAGAAAATAGAGAAAAGATATTTATTGAAAAATGAGAAGAGATATTTTTCTAAGTGAAAAATATCTATATATACCCCTACACATTTAATGTGACGCGCGGGATATTTAACTAGGACTCGGGCTCGGGTTTTGCTTGGGATTAAACCCGAAACATATACAATATTAGTTTAACTATCGAGCCCGATTCCCGATAATATTCTATTACAACATTAACTAATTAATTGACCGAGACTTAAATACATAATGAACGAACTTCATGTTCGACTCAATATTTTGAGGCTAACAATCTCCCCCGAAGTGAGTTCAATGATGACACTCCTTCATGAGATAATGAGATTGCTTTTGTCGTTAAGCTTATGTGGTCTTGGTCTTTCTCTTTGTTCTTTGTTGTAAACTTGTTCCTTCATGCTTTGCGGTCTTTACTTTTGGCCTTTGTCATTGTCTTTTACGTCTGTGCCATCTTGCGATCTTATGACTTTGACCAACATGCTCATTCTATGCATCATCTTGAAAGCTTTAGTTTCAGGAGTTTGCGGAAGTCTTTGTCTTTAAAATCTTTGAAACTTTCTAGATAGTATGTCTTGTGATTGAGCATTTGAATGGGATTGAGGTTGCCGTTACCACCGTTTGACCTGCAGGTTTACGTTAGTGATAAACGAGAAAATTGATTTGAAAATCAATAGACGTGTCACTCGTTAAAGAGTTTTTGTAACACATCGAGAGTGTCATGTTTTTATCAAAATTCATCAACCGTCAATTCATTTACTGGACCAAATCGATATCCAGTTGTCACAAGTTTGATTCATATAGAATCTCGCAAGTCACCTACCAAGAGCTTGTTTGATGCTGGCTCAAGCAGGATTTCCATCTTCATTGTGAATACATTAGTATCACTCGGAGTTCTGGCATTATCCAATGATCTTGAGTAGGACTTTTGATACAGTTGTGAACTGATGTGTTCAACAAGTGTTTGAAATGGAATATGTCCTAACGAGATTTTGATTGATCTCTTGGCTCTAGGACGCGATTAGTTGCATTTTGGGTTTTAGTACTTCGAGGCTGGAGCAGATTTGCCACCTATTCAATATCAACTAATCTCGGAGTGAGATGTCAATAGTAACTGTGTATCTCCATGACAAATTGAGACAAGTTTTGTTGAGAGATACCGATATGGTGAGACAGGGTTGTGCATTGCATCACTGGGTCCATGATGTCATTTTCAATGTCAGCAATCAACTTGTGATTCTGACAGCATATGTATTGACCCGGTTTCTGCCTTAAGTTGTGTGGAGGGCTTCTTTGTTTAGACCCTTTATCCATACATTTCTTTTTAATTCTTCAACGCCTTCAATGCTTACCAAGACGTCATTACTAACACCTTGTTGTGATTGTTCCAGTGTTAACTCAATCTTAGTCGGCATTATTCCCATATACATTCATCTCCAATCATACCTAAGGACTGCTATTTCTAACTTTGGATTATCCTTGGGTAGATCCTCCGGTTCTGGTTGGATCATAGGATTGATTCCTAACCTAACCACCTTATGACTTCAGAATCGTCGTGAAATTAAGATGTTGTTGGGTATAAGATCGAACCATAAAACCTTTTCTTACTGTTTAGCACATTGAGTCGATTAGATCATATTTTAATTACATTTTCTCCCCTTATTTTATTAATAAAAACTTAGATTTTGAAATACTTTGTGATTAAAATATGTCTTGAAAATTTGTTGGGAGAAAACTGTTATTAGCATGAATGTTTGGAACATTTTGATAATGTTTTAAATACATAAAGATTGGTCGTTGTTGATGATCATAAGAACTTAAAACTTTGTGTTGTGAAAATCTCCCCCCTCAAAAAATAGGACCCTTGAAAAATTGTTGTTCTTTTGAAAACATGGTGAGGGTTGGAGTGTTGAACACTCATTTTGAAATGATTTGAATTGTCATGAGAAATCTTGGAAAATTAGATTCAACTTTTTTGAAAAACTAAATGTTAGAGGACTTCTCTTTCTAACGTAAGGGTAAGCGCAATGAACGTACACTATCCTTTTTCTTGAGACTAAAAACATTGAATGTTGGGTAAGAACAGCTCAGATGAGTAAAACGTTAATTTTCTCGTTGTGAGGATAAGTTATAAACCTTCCTTTATTTGAAGTCCGGGTTATGTACTGATATTTGCACATAAGCCATTTAGAAAATTAGAAATGACATGTTTTGAAACTATTTGCAACTCTCGCTCGAACTTCATTTACACACCCGTGTCAATGTTAATCGACATTTCTAAGCACGTAAATGTTATCGATTCCAAGAGACATGTCGAGAAGAATCTTTTTGGAAATTTTTTGATTTTGTATTTATTTACCTGTTGTCCTCAGCATTGCTATATGATGGTGGAATAGTAATTCCAACTCTTGTCGTGATGTAGCTGTCTTGACTGCTAGAGGAACAACTTTTGGAACCAGCTTTGAACTTGACTGTTCATTGCTGTGGTCTTGAATTCCGAGTTCTGAACGGTTATGATCAGAAGTCATTTGATGAAGAACGAGGCTTGAACTGCGTTGTTCAAACGTCATTGCCATGAAGACCAAGGCTTGATCTGCTGCGATCAAACGTCTTTTTGAACATTGAGGAACGGGGCCTGGTGTGTTTTCAGCAAGACACCATTGATGTAGCTCATCTTTTGTGAAACCATTCTGGCACTGGTTTCTTAGATATCAACATTTTCAGCAACCACACTCTGAGATTTTCCTGCTTTACATTGTATAGTGCATCTGCATTTAAGTCAATTCTTTGTTGCTTTTGACCATTGAATGATGTACCTGCACTTAAACCCAGAGTTTGTTTGCATGCATGAATATGAGGGATATCTACATTTGAACCCAGGCGTGGGTTTCACTTTTATACCTTGCCGTGCAAGCGTGAATAACTGTCCTGAGGGAATCTACTAAAACGATCTTTATACTAAAGTTCTACCGTTGGTTTCCATTTACGAGTAGGTCTAGATGGTGTCGTTTGCTGTCCTATTTGTATTTCTGATGGTGC
Organism: Tanacetum coccineum; assembly: GCA_026074375.1. Lineage (NCBI taxonomy): Eukaryota > Viridiplantae > Streptophyta > Magnoliopsida > Asterales > Asteraceae > Tanacetum > Tanacetum coccineum. Next base: position 19,663 of record BQNB010015343.1, on the reverse strand, counting down.
ATTAGCTTTTCTATCCACCATTTCTATGCCTTTTTTTGTATTCTCTTACAACTCCTTAAAGTAAACTCTGGTTTCTGAATAGTGGTAATCTAAAGCCAACTGTTTTCTTATGGGTTGTTGCAACATAATTTGTTCGCTTTTCTCTTAGTTTTCTATCACCAATAGGCACTATATTAGGTTCTTAGTTCTTTTTTTTTTTTTTTTTTTTTTTTTTTTTTTCTTTTTTAGCATTCATGACATTCAAGTATCTAGAAACACAAGCATCATGATTTGAATTAAACACACATTTTCCTCACATTCAGCACAAAAAACATTCACATTTAAAGTTTTGGAAATTTGTTGTGTATGCACACAGTTACAGATTTTGTTTTCTTAGAAATACTAAAATCCTTTGGTGGTCTTCTTACTTCCTTCTTTGTAAACTTCATTGACTATGTTTGCACGACTTATCTTTCACTGAAGCTCTTAAGCTGTGGTCTGCTAACCTAGTAGGGTGAGTTTCTCCTGTAGATTTAGCAGTGTGGTTTAGTATTCCTAGAAGCATGAAGGCAACTGCGATTCTTTGTTTTGTTTTGTGCTAGTGGCAATCCTATGCATTCCTGGTTTAAGCACATTCGAGTGTATTTCCGCTTGTTTTCTATTCTGAGGCAAATTCTGTAGAGTGACTTGTTTAGATGAACCATCCGACACATTAGTTTTATTAACCGACTGTTTCGTTTGAAAACTTCTCATTTCAGGAGAATTTGAAAAAGGAGTCGGTTTTCCTAAAACTGATGGTTTTGGAATCCGTTGAGCATTTGGTTGTCTAACAACAGATGGTTTATCAAACTGAGTTTCCACAGACTTTCCTTTGCATTTCTCAATGAGTTTCTTTAACTCACTTATTGCTATGTTCTTGTCTTGCATTTGAGCTTTCAAATCCTGTATTTCATGATATTGTTCACGTTCTTTTCGAAATACATTTGATTTGTTTTCTTTGCAAACTGAGTTGTTTTTCATTTGTTCTTTACATTGTTGTAAAGCAAGTTCAAGAGAAATCGAGTGTTTTTCAAGTTTAGAAAAACTTTTTAACAAATTATTATGAACTTCTTTGTTAACAGATTCAGTTTGTTTCGAAAGCTTTTGTGCAAGACATTCACATTCTTTGACCTTGTGAAGATATAAGCATTGTAATCCAGTATGAGCATTTAAATCAGACAGAGAATGCAAATATGAACATATAACATCTTTAGACACACACTCTTCGAGAAGTAGATCATATATGTTTGAAAAATCAGCCTTTTCAGATTCAAGTTCGTCAATCTCTTTTTCAAGGGATTCAACGTACTCAAAGTCTTCATGCATTTCCGTTTTTAGTTCATGAACAAAACAATAACTGTCATTTATAGTTTTGATTGAAAGAGGCATCATATGATTTTATCAAAAGCTTCCATATCATGAGCAGTTGGGGTACGAAAAGAATCCTAGTTTGATTAGACCAAGCTTGTTTTACAAAATCGTTTTATAATGGATTAAAGGGTGTTTGTCTTTTCGTTGTAAGCTTGCCTGCTTTTACTAATGGATTCGATTACGGGTAGAAAGCACGTTTAGCAATGTTTAGCTTTGTCTAACAAATGTTTTTCTCCACATTGTCTTCTAACTTCTTTAGCGCGTTCCACTGATCAAGATAGATTTTGGATGGTGGTTGAAAATTTCATAAAGACGTTTGTTATGTGTATATCATATGGTTGCACTGTGTCTTTATTCAATTGTGATTACTATCCTTTTCAAGAGTTAATGTCTCTTCCCCTTTGGGGCAAAAATTGTTTGCATGATCAAAAAGTATATATGGGATCATCATACAACCATGGTTTTTACAGATTGAGCTATCTTGTAGGTACTTAGGGATTAGCAAAGTTGATCTACCATTATGAATGTTGCGCATATGGGTGCTAACATATGATATGGGTCTGAATTGATTGATTGGTTTATAATATAGATTTTCATTCAAACACTTAATTTGTTTGTCCATTTCAATCTTTTTGTCTATTATCTCTTCGTTACCTTAAACCTTTAAATCGAAAATGACCTTACTTTCTCTTTGAGATTGTCCTTCAAAATTAGTGACTTAGGTTAAAAGACTCTTTTTGTAACTCATCGTGTTTGTGATTGACAACTGAAATTTCAATGGCTTTAGTTTTTAAACCTTTCTTTTATGTATGTCTTTACGATCTAATAGTCTAGAGCTTTCTTTTAACTTTGTGTGCAGAATATCATTAATCAATAGTCCGGTCATAGGCTTTGTACTTCTTCAAATCATTTATGTTTGTTCTGATGTTGCATCAAACAACTTGCCCGACTACTAGTAGCTCCCCCAAAGCTTCTACTAGTTCTCAAGATTAGATTTGCACTCTTTTATTCTTGATTCAATGATGCGTTTGCTTTCTTTAATTGCTTTAAAAATGTTGTATTTCCTCAGTATCAGAGTTAAATTTGCAATTAATATTAGCAAGCGCATCACACTCATCAACACAGTCTGCAGCATTTTGGTCACTGATTATCATATTACATATATTTGATGAATCAGGAGTGAATTGTTATCCTTCTCCAAGAAACATATGTGTCATTAATGATTCAGTTGCCCAAGTATGTGTTTTCATTTGCTAACCCATTACTTTCATCATGATTTTGTACCTGTTCTAATGGCCTGCCAGTTGACTGGATTCTTCAGGTAGACCTCCTGAATCTTTGCCATGTAGCTGTAATGTGCTTCCAATTCTTGTTCATCAATCTCTTCATCCGTGTCCTCTAGCCAATTAGCTTGCTCTGCTTGCAGAGGGCACGCCCTTTCAGTTGTTTGCACATATCATCTTTTCCTTGTGATATGCGTTGTCTTTAAACCGCTTGGCTTCTGCATTCCTTTGCCATAGTGCCCTTATCTTGTAGTTAAAGCACTGTATCCAGTCTGTTTGCATAGTGACTGCTTACGTTTCCCTAGCCCCTGGCAACTGTCATTGTCCTTTGTTCCCAAACTGCCTTTGTTGCTGATTGTCATTGTTTTACCTTGGTTGTGGTATCTTCAGTCTTGTTCCTGGGATGATGAAGTTCGAAGGTGTTGTTGGTAGGTTTGTAGAGCTTCTTGTATATACTTTGCAAGGAGTGCCTTAATTCTTTTGCATTTCCTTGTTCTCTGTAGCATTGTTGTGATCTCTGTCTTCTTCAGAGACAGACTCAGATTGAGGTGTAATTGGTTTGGCGACCTCTTTGCCTTTGTGTCTGGTAGATGCACTTTGTCTTGTGGAAGATGATGTTGCATTTAATCTTTGTGGTTTTGGTGGCTTGGATAGTAAGTATATGCATATGGTGTGCTAGCGCAAGAAGTGCTAATGGATTTGCACTTTTGGCTATTCTCTCAGCACGAATATCATTAACCTCCTTCTGAAACTGCTTGAGAATGTCAAATAGTCTGTGATATGAGATGGTGTCTATTTTTTCTGATTGCTTGACAAGCGTCACAAACCTTGACCATTCTGGTTGAAGCTGTTGAAGAAATTGAACATTCACTTGCATTGTTGTAACTTGCAAGTTGTTCCTTGTCAACTCATTCATCAATTTGTTATAAACCGTGAGTAATATGACTCATGGATTCTCATCTCGAGAAGTAAACTTCCCAAATTCCCAGAACAGATTAGTCTTGACGTCTTGAATGTTCAATGATTCACCCTGTTGTAGTCTTTCAATGGCTGTCCACATCTCATTAGCAGTGTTGCATGCATCAACAGTTGAGTAGATTTCATCTCCAATACCAGTTAGAAGAAAGAAAATAGCTTCCTTTTCAGCTTTAAAATACAGTTTGTTCTCTTCAGACATGTTGTGTACTGTCTCAGCTTCGTCATGTTCTGGTACTGCTGGAGCATTTACTGTTGCAACAACAGCTTCAATTACTACGCTAGTTAGCTTGTATGGACCATCAAATATGCATTTCCTCAGATATTCACCGTTTGCTTTAGTGTCATGTTCGTAGATAAAAGTGAACGCCTGAGAAAATATCTTCCTGGTCCAAGATCGGTGGTCGTCTTTCTGACAGCTGCCATGATATTGTTGTGATTGACTATCTGTTGAGGATGTATTGACGAAGTAGACATGATGAATGAATGGTTATTAATTATGTAAGTGTGAAAAGATTTTGTTGGATCTTAGTGGATTAGGATGTGATTTGAAATTGTGGTTGTATGCAATTCACGTTCACGGGATTTACTCGGTCTTGATCAAAATACCGACAATTGATTATCGGGTTTTTACAGTTCACTAGATAACCGTGATTGAATGATCCTTGGTAGTTTTTGTTTGTTTGTTGTGAATGATTTGTGAGGTTAAGTCCTTCTCGATGGTTTGGTTTTGGTTTGTTTGGAATTCGGCGCTGTTGATTATGAAAAAATGTATTTTTTACCCATATTACCAAAATCTAAAATTTGATTAAAAATAAGCTAAAATGCTATAGAAATTTTTTTTTTTTACTTATAATTTTCTAGAAAAAAAGTCGCTAAAAGGTGTCGACCGGATTTTTTTTTACCCTATTTACCAAAATTTGGGATTTGATCGTAAAAATAAGTAAAAAAGCTATAAATAAATTTTCATTTTTACTTAAAAAAATGTTGCTAAACGTGTTGAATCAAAACGCAACGAAATTTAAGCAAAACGCAGTGACTTTTGAATCAAAACGCAATGACCATTTAATCAAAACGCAGCTTGAGATTTGGTCAAAACGCAGCTTGAGATTTGGTCAAAACGCAACAAAAATAAAAATTGGCAGGTATTCCTTAGTCAAACGCAATACATGTCTTTAAAACGCAACTGCAATCAAAACGCAATGACCCAAAACGCAATCAATGAGCAAAACGCACAATGTCAAAACGCAACCATTGATCAAAACGCAACCAATGATCAAAACGTAACCAATGATCAAAACGCAACCAATGATCAAAACGCAACCAATGATCAAAACGCAACCAAGAACTTTGCCAGAGAGTCAAAACGCAACGACGAAATATACGACTTTTTCCACCAAAAATCGCCTAAAAATCACCATTTTTGACCTTTTAACTTGATTTCTCTTGCACAATTAGTTACCTTATGCCTAGCTTTGTTATAATAAACATTCCGCATCTAACGCACAAAAATAAGGTTGATTTTTTTTGGCTTCAAATGACACACGAATTTGATCTTGTTGAACCACAAGAATCAACCACGAATCCACCCACGGGTTTAAAGCTTTTCTGATGCAATTGTAGGATCCCGATTAACACATACACTTCATATAACACACTAAGAATCAAAACCAAGCTCACCCCCCCCCCCCCCCCCCCCCCCCCCCCCAGAAAACTTGAAAAGAAGATGATTTTCTAGAGAGAGAATGAAGATAGAGAGAGAGATATGAGAAAAATAGAGAAAATATATGCTGCTAGGAGCCGATACAACACTAGACTTGCTCAATTACTTCTGAGACTCATTTACTCACCATGTGTTGTAGATTGGAACGTATTGAATCAAATGGGTTGTGGTAAGGCGATTGATGAGATGTTGACGATCAAGTTGTGTGTGGCTGGTATAAATGAGGAGATATTTACTCCAGAAGCATGGACGGGTGCTTTCAACATTGACGAGCGAATTTATAGTGAACTTTGCCATGAGTTCTATTCTACCTTCGAGTTTGATGAAGTTTGTGTTGCTGACCAATTAAAAACCAAAAAGATAATCAAGTTTAGACTTTGTGGACGTGCTTTTAGTTGGACGTTGTTGGAGTTTGCAAAGAGGTTTGGATTGTATAACTCGAAGGAGATCGAGGAAGAAGGATTTGATGTGTACTTTCAGGGTGGTTTGCGTAGTGATGAACATTTCAACGCTCAAGAGTATTGGTTGAGCATTAGTCGAGAAGAAAATCTTAGTTTGTCAAGGAGTCATGCTTCTACTATCCAGAACCCAGTTTTGAGGGTGTTACACAAAATGATCACTTATGGATTGTGTCAGAAAACAACTGGGTATGATAAAATACAGAAAAACGATTTGTGGTTATTGAGTATGTTCGATGCTAGACACCAAAATGGGTATGCGAATGTTGCTTGGTTGATAGCAAGGTGGATGAAGAGGAAAGGAGCTGGTAGTCATAAAGAGAGTATGATCTGATGTGGACAGTTTATTACGAAGATTTCTAAGAGAAAGAATTTACTGTTTGAAGAGATGTTGAACAGTTTAAGTGCTCTGATCTATTGCAGAGCTTTGGATACTACTACACTTAGAGAGTTGATCGACTCTGAGGGTAGGCTGATTCCTGAGGCTCCAGAACCAGGTGTACTGAGAGTTGCTATTCCTTGACCTCTGAGAGAATCTATGTAGGATTTTTATGAGAGGATGGGTAGTATGGAGATACGCTAGGGAGCGATTGAGAGTTTATAGGTAGTCTTATCACTGGGACATGTATGCTGGGGTATTTGAGCACATGGCTGAGGTTTATAGTGTTCCACTGCAGGGAGCCTATAACCCACCTAGATATGATCAGCAACAGTATGACCAGTATTATCAGCAGTACCCTCCTCAACAGTAGCCAGATGATGATGAGTAGTGTCGAGATGACACGAGTTAGTTGTGTGACCGCATGTTTTGGGTCACGTATGTTTTAAAACAATTTCTCTAAAAACGTTATTATTATTATTATTACTATGGTCTATAAAATGCCTCTGTTGGCATTCAAACAATATTTTCGTACTTTCTACTATTAATTAATTAGGAATATTATTATTTGTGTGTGCTTTGTAGTATTTATATTTATAACATGAAACGAAGAAAAGCGCGTGACGAAATGACGCAAAGTGAAGATTCAAGTAATTCATCATATATAAGGGAGTATTATTTCCCTTTCCCATTTTATCTTTCTCTATAATATTTCACATTAGGGACAATGCTCATATTAAGTATGGAGGAGATAAACTAGAAAAGTAAAAACCTATCTAAAAATAGGGGTTGAGAATTTTTTTTTTTGGAAAAATAACATTCTATTGATCATCATACTAGCAAATCTGACTCTGGATTGATAACATTACTAGCATACTTATACCACCCAAAAAGAAAAATTGTAAAGATTAGATCTTAAGAATTTGGGTATCCACCTTTGATACCTAAGATAATTTTTATCTTTAGCTTTCTCGAGTTAAGGTTTAAATGCAATTGCAAGTGTCTCATCCGTCACTACGGCTGTGTATTTATAGTTTGCCACCTATCCTGGAGCATTGTTATCGATTTAAAATTATATGAGTGTGCCGGTAATTTGTTAATTCTAGAACTTGTGCTTTAAATCTTTACGAGACCGCAGTAGGAAACACGTTCGCGTGTTATAAATATTTTACTGATTAAGAGGTGATAAAAATATAAATATAAGTATACAATAATTTTGTTCAAAAATCTTTTAATTAAATTATCTAAAATTTTATCCGTACGAATTGAAGCGCGTAAATGCTGGTATCGCTATTATAATGAAGTGCGAAGGTTGCAAACTTCTAAGTTCGTTTGAAGTAGTGTGCTTATCCTAAGTATGAGGGAAAAATAAGTTTCCCCCAAGTAAGAGTGAAATAAGGCAAAATAAGCCAAAGTCGTCTAAAAAAAGAGAGAAAAGAAAGTGATGAAGTGAAAGAAATGTTTGTTGCATTTACGGATAAGGTGGATTATGAATTTATTATAAACATTTTTCAACAAATATAAAAATAATAATATAACTAAATAATTTACCTCTTTTGATGTTGATGTTTGGTGCTTACGCCATGTCGATGAAGTTTAGTTTTTTATACAAGCCTATAGTAATTTGCATATTTCATGACTGTGCGTATGAGTGACTTCCGTGTACTATCTATTTCACCAAACTGAGCGCGTGTGAAAATAAACTTATCTATAAAAATTTGTGAGTTGCTTTGTCACGTTATCTATGCTTGTGATCATTAATTTGTTTTATTAAAATGAAATACTTTCGCTTTGATTGCTTGAGAGCAAGCAATAAGCTAAATATGGGGGATTTGATAACGCTCCAAATATACATAAAACATCCCTCGAAAATGAGTGAAATATATATGTTAACGCATGAAATATTATACGTTTGGTTGCTTGTTGCTGTAATAATTGTTTCAAGACCAAGAATAATGAAAAGGACTAAAAGCACAAAGATATTCCGTTAAATATACTAACGGTCGTCAATAGAAGGATCTAGAAGAGAAGATTTAATGAAAATGACCATAAGTGCGGCGCACTTTCATGAAATGCGGCGTACTTGTAAGCGGGTTAATGCAATTTAATTCCCAGGCCAAGTGCGGCACACAAATTATTCAGTGCGGCGCACTTCAACCTGCGGTTACTCCAAAATCATTATGATTGCAATGATTATGCAAACTTCACTCCCCTAAATCCCACAACTAATGCACTCACCTACACTATTTATAGAGCACGAATTGGAGGCTCAATATCATCTCATACCATCTCAATCCATCTCAATCCATCTCATCTCATTCTATTATCTCTCAATCTAAGTAGTTCTCTTTAGAAGAAAGTTTTGGGAAAGGTTGAAGTGTCCCTAGGATCTTCATCATTTCTAGGTTATAATCATACAAGAAGTTAGAATTCAAGCCAAAGAAGGTTGTGGAAGAGTTGTTATTAGTTGAAATTTCGAGTTACTATTGTTTCTTTCGAGAAAGTTCTTGTAAGGAAAACGTATAATTTGCTTGACGAATCGGTATCAACACGTTTATCCCTTTGAATACAATGTTTTTTGAATCTATTATGCTTGTTATATGTTTTGTTTCCATTATTATGGAGTAGTCTATCATGTTTGTTTGGGAATCATGAGGGAATTATGGATCAAACTTGGATAAATTAATGATTTTTGAAATTAACAAATATGAACTTGATGTTTTTATACTTGGATGTTTAATCATCATTTGATCACCACTTAGTCCGGATATAGGTCTAAAGACTCCGACTGCGTGCTTCGTTTCCAGTTGTTTGTCTATGAACAACTCGATCTTAGCCTTGTGAGAATTGACTAGTTAAATGATCATTAACTCAAGAATAAAAAAATTTAATGCTCAACATCATGTCTAACAAACTTGGTTGAGCAAGTTTATATTTATTATTTCCAAAACACGAATCAAACTTAAAGCATTTTTCATAATTAAAAGTAAAGGCCGAAATGATTTTTTATTATGAGAAATAGACAATATTTTCAAGTAAACTACCCGTTTCTTTAATCGATTATGTTGAAATTCATGAACTCATTATCTTCCCAAGTTTGTTCTTATTTGCCCTTGTCTCCCAAATAAACATTGCTTTTATATCTTGAAATTCACCCTTATCTTTAGATCGTGACAGTCTATAAGATAACCATTCGTAAAATGCCTCGACTTTACTTAGAATTAAAAATCCCGTGAAACGACCTGGTCTTACCTACAAGATTATACTACATACGTGGGTTATACTTTTACCCGTGTGTTTCCATATAATAAATCGGTATTTTCAGTATTATAAATTTAAAGCTTTTGAAACACATCAACTACCATAGTGAGTGGAAGGTAGAAAGAAACGTTTTAATGGTTTAGGATTTTTAGATCTTAATGAAGATCTACCCAGACTTATGAGATGCTGAGACATGTTTATGGTGCATATGTATTCAGCATGATTACAGGTTTTGTGATCAGTTTTTCCACAAATCATACACAACAGGACTTTGTAGCACTTCTTAGAGAGATTATTTTTTAATCTACAAAGTTCACAACTCCTTTTGAGTTGTGTGTTTTTCTTGTTTTGAAGAGTGTTTTGGGAAACTAGTTTGTCTCTGGATTGAGATGACTAATTTTTTCTGACTTGTAATTTTAGATCACTGAGTTCTTTTATTACAGTAGCCAAGTGGAGGTTATCAGTAGTTTTTACATTCTTTGAATTTTCAGCAGGAGCTGAGTTAGATTTTGAAGCTGAAGCCTTTTTGTTTTCCTGAGCAGGAGCCAAGGATGGTTCATTAGGAATGATACCTTTTAAAGCTTCAGTTTTGAGTGTAGAAATTGACTTCAAAGTTGTTTTGACAGTCTTTGGTCCAGAGACAGATTCAGCATCACCTGGTTTCTCCAGTGGAGGAAAAAAGGTAGAACAGACTGATGATTCATCCGCTAAATCATATTCAGTCTCTAATGAGTCAATAATAACAACTAGAGGATCAATTGAGTTTCTTTGAGACTTAGCTGGAAGAATTCTACCAGTGTCATGATTTGGCAAGATAAAACCTTCAGTTTTTGATAACCAGGGTCTTTCAACACCTGATATGGAAGCTTTTGTGTTATAAGCTGAAGATTTTATAAAGACTAAGTCTTTATGCCCAGAGCTGGAGGGATCTTTAGTGAGTTGATCAACTCCTAAAATTCTCTTTTTTTGAGAGGGAATTTGTTCACTGATACACTAATTTACTTGTTTAGAACTGTTGAGTCATGTCTTAGTGATAGATTTTAGCTCATTTAGTTCTTTTCTTAAGTTTTTATTCTCTTTGAGAATTTTAGTGCTTGCATGCTGCATAGTAGTACAATCAAGTTTTGCTTGTTTTAGTACTAAGAGCTGTTCTTTGCATGTGTTCAGTGTTTGAACAAGATCTCTATGTTTAGATAAAAGATTATTACTTTGTTCTTCAACATAGTTAAGATCAATACATAAATAATCAAGAAAAGATTTTCTTTTATCATTTTCTTCTAATTCAAGAAGAGTATGTACCTTTCTTATAGAGATCTAAACCCATTCCCTATTTCTTGCACATTCTTTGCTGACAGAAACTCTTTCTTCTTCAGCGAGTGCCATTAGAGCCTTGACTTCCATTACTTTATTGTCATCAGATGACACATCCTCTGCATCCCATTCATAGGTTTCAACAATAAGTCCTTTATTTTTTACTAGTGTGGAGCTGGAAGCTGAAGCACCAGGACTGAGTAGAGCGAGTTTGGCATTGACTTTGTTGCATTTAGCTTCAAAGTATTTTGACTCAATTTTGTGGTGAGATGAGCTGGTAAGTTTAGGCTGGGTATGGTTTTGATTTGGTGAAGGAAAGGAAGGAACTGAAGTTTTTGAGAAACAATCTCTTACAAAGTGACCATCTACCACATTTGTGGCATTGAGTATCTTCAGTTGCTTTTGCAGTACTGAATCTTTGACTCCCCTTTTGGATAATCTCTTAGACTTGGCTAAGAGAGCTCTAGCTTGATATTCCTCTTCAAGGTCATTCAAGTACTCTTGACTACGTCTTGTATCCTCTTCATTATCAAGACTATCTTGGAAGTCCTAGAAAATAAAGCTTGAGATAAAGGCAGTTGATAGGGGAGTTTCAGTGGTGAGAGCCTTTTTATTTGCATTGTCATAATTACTGTCAATGAGGTTTTCTTCATATTTGAGTTTGTCAAATAGAGAAGCAAGTTCAGATTCTTTCACATGATTTGTGTTTCTGAGACTTTGGCAAAATCTTAGCAACTTCTTTGGCAACCCATTTATTAAACCAGTATTTATTTCAAGCTTTGAAAGTTTGATGCCATCATTTACTAGTTCATTCATAAAAGCTTTATATCAGGTGAAAGTTTGTGTTAGATTTTTACCTTCTTTGAGCTTGAAGGTGTTATAACACAATTTCAAGTCCATGACCCTACTTTCTATCACATCATAGGGGCCCTCATGATATAGTATCAGGTCATCCTAGGTAGATTTAGCTTTAAATAAGTTTATGACAGAGTTCATGTAATCGGTCTAGGCGTGATTAATCGGTTTTGCAAATTTTATATATAAATTTCAAAGTTAGGCCGATTTGACCGATTTTTGACCGACTTGACCGATTTTTGACCGATTTGGCCGATTTTTGCAAATTATATATATATATAAATGTTTGACTTTCATTGACCGATTAGGCCTATTTGACTGATTTTTGACCGATTTGACCGATTTTTGACCGACTTTTGACCAGGCCGATTTTTTACCCGATTTGCATTATTTTCCAAGGTGTATGTCCGAGTAGCGATTAATCGCCGATTACAAGGCCGAGTAGGCCGATTTTTGCAACATTGTGATATAGTATCAGGTCATCCCTGGTAGATTTAGCTATTAAGCAGTTTATGATAGAGTTCATCTACTCATCTAGAAGTACAAACATGATGAGACTTTTGAGTCGCTGGTTTAAGTTAGCAGCCTTTCTCTCATCTGCTGACCTTTATACTTCAGGATTCCTTTGACCAGCTGCCATGGGGATATAGTTGCCATTTTTTATAATTTTCTCAAATTAGGGTTCAATACCAGTGACGTGGCACATGAACCTTTTTTTCTAATTTATGAAATTTTCCACCTCTAGTAGAGGAGCAACATTTAACTGGCCACCCCTATATTCAAGAGTCTGTGGTACTTCTCCTGCCATGGTAATATGATCTTGATTTTAAAAATCTTTTGAGCAGTTTAAAAAGCTTTCAATAGGATTTTACAAACTAAAAGGCTCTGATACCACTTGTTGTTCCCTTTGAATGTGATATAAGATTTATCAAGTTAAACAAATCACATTTCATGGCAACAAAGTAAGTTTTAAAGATATTTACATAAAGCAATATAAAGAACAATTTAAAACACACACAAACGTAACTTTTCAACGTATAGGTACTTATTAGAATCAAATAGAGAATCTATGACACACCTTGCTTGCGGAATAGCAAGGTGGTTGAATGACAATTGGGGTGTTATCTCCTTCGAACTTAAACTCTTAACCAAAGTTAAATAAGTTAGAAAACAAACTACTTATGACTAGAACTAAAGCTTCAGCTTCAGCAATTCTGTTCAGTTTGTTTAAGAGATACGAGAGCTCTTCAACGCGTTTCGCATTAATTAGAAGAGGTAGCTCTTTACTATCAATATCCCTTTCCTTTTATATGTAAATGGATTAGGGTTTACAAGTTTAACCTAGACTACTTGGCAAGCATTAAATGGGTGGTTGAGATACCATTTAATGCACGAGTGCTTTATAGTACTAAGTACAGTCCTTTAAGGAAAGTTTTTGTACTTATATACCAACTTTAGAAGTATCATTCCCAAGGAGAGCTGCTTTATTCTTTTTGACTTAAAGCATATCTTTTTCTCGCCTTGTAAACCTTGTAGAAGTGAAACATTTCATTTCAACTTCTGTTAAGGAGATAGACATCATCCAGCTTGGCATTGTCAGCCAAGCTGGACTGAAGCTCTTACTAAGGTCTTCTTCAGTTTCTGCACTGCCTCATAAATCTAAGTGAAGATAATCTTGATCTTTTAAGTACTCGAAGAACTGGAGCTGAAACTTTTCTTCAGCGTCTCAAGCTAAACACTCTTCAGCTTGACTTATACTTAGGGAATTTTATGTTTAAATCTACTGAAAGACTGAAGGGCTCAGGAACTGAACCCAACAGATCCTCTAAGGCATGTGCATTAGATTCATGGTACTTTCTCGTTCTCGTTACCAGAACGTCTCAAAGCAGACAACACGGTAAGAGTGAATCAGATAGTTACTATCTTTCTGATTAAGTCGTCAATTCATTGACTGGACAAAAATCGATATCCAATTGACACATGCTTGATTCATATAGAATCTTACAAGTTACCTACCGTAGTACTGTTTGATGATGACACTGGAAGGATTTCCATTTGTCACTGTGAATACTAAAGAGTATCACTCTGAATGTTCTGGCAGAATCACAAGGATAATGCGTAGGACTCTTGTTAACAGCTTGTGAACTTAATGATGTTCAACAAGTGTTTGTTATGGAATGTGTCCTAATGAGATTTATTTATTGATCTCTTGGCTCTAGACTCGATTTGTGCGTTTTGGTTTTAGTAATCGAAGGCTGGAGCAGATTGCCACCTTTTCAATATTAACAATCTCGGAGTGAGATGTCAATAGATAACGTGTGTATTTCCGTGACAAATGAGACAAGTATCTTTTGAGTGAAACTTGAATGGCTAGGAAGGGTTGTGTAGTGCATCACTAGGTCCATATTGTCTTCAATACCAGAATTTATCTTTATGAAAACCGATAGTATATGTATTGACCTGGTTTCTGCCTAAATTTTGCAGAGGGCTTCTTTCTTTTCACCCTTTATTCATACATTTCTTTTTAATTCTTCAACCCCTTCAATGCTTACCAAGATGTCATTACTAACACCTTGTTGTGATTGTTCTAGTGTTCACTCATGTCTTAGTCGACATTATTCCCGTTTCTCATTCTTCTCCAAATTATACCTAAGGACTGCTATTTCTAACTATGGTATGTCCTTGGGTAGATCCCTCCTGTTCTGGTTGGATCATAGGAATAATACCTAACCTAACCACCTTATGACTTTAAAATCGTCATGAGTTAATAGGTTGTTAGGTATTTGATCATAACCATAAAACCATTGAAAATTAATGAAAGTATTTGATTTAAATCAAGACGTTTAACACTTTGAGAGTTTCATTCTTTTGAAATGCCCCTCCTACACATGTGCATCGATATTCAAAATTGTTTTGCATATGGAGGAAAGAGTTATGCACTTAGAGTCTTAAAGATCACATTTTTCTCGATCACATTTTAATCACATTTTCTCCCCCTATGGAAATAACTAACCTTTTAGTATTTTCATACCACTTTATTAAATTGAGACATGAAAATGTTTCATGGGGAGAAAAGTGTTGACACCTACATAGCATGAATTAATAAAACTTTTTCTTTGGCTCCCCCTTAATTTCACACATATGACCCAAGTGAGAGAATAAGATTATGACTTTGTAAATTCCATGTGAAATTGAGTTTGAGCTACTTGTATTTGTTTTAACAAAATGAGTGTTTAAATAATATTAACATTTAACATATTTCATTTGTTTAAACATTCAGAAATGATTTAGACACACAAAATAAACATGTGAGTATGTGTCTAAACGCATTAAAACTTAGTTTTAAAAGCTCCCCCTTAAATTTTTTAATTCACTTATAAAAAATGATTCGACTATTGAAAGATTCATGAGGAGGGAGTGTCGAATACATAATTTTGAAACATTTTGAAACATTTTGAAAAACCTTTTGAGAACTTCTTGAAAAATTGTGTTCAACGGTTTTAAAAACCAATGTTACTTGAGCTCTAAAGACTTGGAATGTCTTTGAATTGACGTTTTGTGTCAGCTCAAGTCCGAGAAGTTGTTATCCTCTCGTTGTTAGGATAAATATACAGGATTGCACACTTTCCTTTATTTGAGGTCCGAGTTACAGTCTGAAGGAACTGTAAATAATTTAGAAAATAGAAATGACATGTTTTGAAACATTTGAACTCTTGCTCGAACTTCATTTACACACCCGTGTCAATATTAATTGGCATTTCTAAGCACTCAAATGTTATCGATTCCAAGAGACATGTCGAGAAGATTCTTTTTGGTATTTTTGAAATTTTCTATTTTTATATTTTGTTTTTGAGATTTTATATTTTTGTATTTTTCTTTTCTTAAAAATATTTTGTAAAATAATTAAAGATGGAATGTTTATACATAGACGAAGATGATAGAATATTTACATTAGATGAACCCTATGAAGAAATAGGTTCGGAAGCCGTTGAAGTACCTGCACTCAAAGATGAAGCATTTGCACAAATAACACGGTTATGAGAACTTGTTTTATTTCCTAGTGGTATTGCACTATCATTTATGTTGAGGCAGGTTCTAACAGTCTTTCCCGTGGGAATCCACCTAAGACCAACATAAGTAAAGATTCTACCCGTTGGTTTCCATGTAAGACCAGATCTAGGAGGAGTTGTTTTCAAATACACATTGGAGGACTTATTTGGAGAAAACCTTTGTCCTATGGGGATCTGTCTGCCATGATTCTTAGAGTCGCTTTTCTTTTCTACGGGTATATATCTCTTTGTTGTCTTATGGGGTTGTGCATCCTTTTTCTGTGCAGAGGCACGAGAATTAATCTTTAAAAGGTATTTTAAGATGCACTCATCATGATTTGAATTGTAAATGCACTTTTTGCATGTAGGACATGCCAAGTCTTTTGACTTCAAGAAAGGCTTCAAGTTCCTAGGTTTTTCTGATATGGAAACTTGTTTGTTACCCGACTACACATGGATGTTGGCCAATTCCTAGGTTGTTGATTCGAGATCCTAGGTTTCGGTTTGCTACCACTAGTAGTGTTTGGTAATCTAGCAGACTGTTGTACACTAGGTTTGGTATTCAAAGCTTTGTGTTTCTGAAGTTGTGCTTTTTTTCTTAGCTTCCTCTAGGTAGTAGTTACGAACCATGTCATTTGAGCCTACATATTCCCTTTATGACTGAAATGACACATGCTTTGGTCTATCCCTAGAAGGGCCAGGTGCATTCACATCATAAGGTTTAGTAAAAGACGATTTCCTAACTTAAGGCCAAGAATGTGGAGTGACTGGTTTTGTCAAATCATTCGACATACCAACTTGGGAGGCAAACTGATGTTTTGGAATTTGGGATCGTTCAAATTTATACGTAGTGGGTTGTCTTACCACTGGTTAATTTCTGATTGTTTGCGAAGGCGGTTTCCTCAAGATTGATAGTTTTTCAAAATTAGTATCCACAACCTTACCTTTTATCTTCTCAATGAGTTTCTTAACTCACTTATGACAATGTTCTTGTCTTGCAATTAAGCTTTCAAATCTTGTATTTCAAAGTATTGTTCACGTTCTTTTAGAAATACAGTTGATCCATTTTGTTTGCAAATTATGTTATTTTTTATTTGTTCTTGACATTGTTGTAAAGCAAGTTCAAGATAAATCGAGTGTTTTTCTAGTTTAGCAAAACTTCATAAAAGCTCGTTGTAACCTTTGTTAGGATCATAAAAGTGTCGATTATGATACTTTACGTGGTTTTATCTATTATATAGTAGAAAGTAGTTTGTAATAAGGAGAAATATGCTAAAAGTGAAAAATAGCATATTATCCAAAGACTAGGGACTAGAATTAAAAAATTAGGAAAATAAAGGAAGGGAAGCCAACCCCCTCTCCTATAAATAGCCACCTAATCATCATTAGGTGGTTAAGTCTTGTAACAAACTCATTTTCCCTCCCTTTTCTCTTATGTTATAAAATTTGGAAATTGTAAAAGACTCGCCTTCCTCTCTTAATTCTCCCTATTCTATATCGTTCAATATCGTGTGATTCAAGCTAAAACAAGACCTAACAAGTGGTATCATACGCCATTAGATATTAAGATTGTTCGAATTTGTGATCGAGTTTGTGATCGTGAATGACGTGACGGGTATTCAGTACTTTTTGGTGGTTTCGAGTGGTAGTTTATGCATATTCAGCATTTTCGACAGTCTATTACACGATTCTATACATTTTTGACATCAATTATGGATAAGACGTGATTGTTTTGGTTATTTTGAGCAAATTCAGTATCCGTTGATAGGATCTGTTACTAGATAGATCTTCTAGCCTATGTGGTTGTATAATACTTATGTAATCACAAGTATATACGTGAGAGACTCTAACAATTGTTTAGGCGGAAACTAAACAACGTAATATAAAGAAGAACAATGATCCTCTATGGATCTTTCTATTGATAATAAATTGTTTTTCTAATTTGCAATCGGTGCCAAACCCTAATGCTAAAGGTTTCTTTTATAGAGAAGAAACCCTAAATTAGTCAACAAGAAAACTAAAAACGCGTAAGAGATATACATCAATCTCTTCCTAATCTATCTCATTCCTATATTAATGAGATAATTCTATAACTATAATTCCTTAATTACATTAATTACGTCTATAAATAACAATCAGCAGATTCTATCTCTGTCAGCAGGAACGAGAACATGACCAGCAGAAACATAATCAGCAGGAATGCTACTTGAACTGCCAGCAGGAACGACTTAATGCCATCAGCAGAAACGAACATCTCTAACAGCAGAAACGACACTTAGTCGTCTTTCAATTATTCCCAACAATCCTCCCCTAAACTTGGTTTTGACTCCGTTAATTCCAAGTTTCTAGATAGATCTTCGCGAAGCTAGAGGATTGAGTGGCAGCAGAAACAAAGTATTCAGCAAATATTTATGAAGACAGCAAGAACAGACGAACCAGCAGCATCGTAAACACCAGCAGATACAATGTAACCAGCAGCAATAATACAAGCAGCAGAAACCGGAGCAGCAGCATCCAAAACAGCAGCATCAAAAGAAACAGCATGAACTCGATGAACAGCAGAATCAAATGAAGTAGCATCATCAAAGAACAGCAGCTTCCAGTCTTTGCAGCAACATAAGTAGATTTGATAAGCCTTTACCAAGTAGCTACTCACTCTTGGGCTAGATGATACTTTGGTGAAAACAAACACCCTGGTGTAACAACAACCAGTCCAATTTCTCAGAACGTGAATCAAGGGTGAATTGGAATACCCTAACAGTTTTTGGCAAACCGTCACAGCCATACAACGGATTTGATACGTCTTTACCTGTAGCCGTTTGCTCAGGACTAGCCAACTCTTCATACACAGAGTAATATGGTGAGTTGATAACCATACAATTTTTAGTAAATTGTCAACTATCAACGGATTTGAGATAGTCTTTACCAAGAGCCGTACCCTCTTGGACTAGCCATTTTTCATCCAACAAGAACATGGAAAATGAATACCATCCAGTTTTTGGTAACCTGGCAACCATCAACGGATTTGAGAAAGTCTTTACCAAGAGCCGTACCCTCTTGGACTAGTCACTCTTTGTTACAAGAACATGGTGAGTGAAGGCCATAGGATTTTTAGCAAACCCTTACAGCTATCAACGGATTTGAGTTACACACCAAAGCCGTTTGCAATGGTGAGCCAGACTCTTTCTTAGCTGTTAGCCATGGTGAGCTGAAAACCATTTGTCGTGTAGTGCAAGCACTAACACCAAAATTATGCAACACTAAATTTTTACGAAACAATTACAGGGATGTATCAAGATCTAAGGATGTTAATTGCTATATATAATTTTTTTTTAAATAATAGTAAAGCAACTAAACTATTGGAATAACTACAAACACAAACATAGAAACAACTTACATAGGGGCAGATGCAAGACACTCATATGCTTGCCTTAAACCATCCTGGACCGTCTGAATTATATTTCCAGCAATAACAACATCCCGACAATACGAGGGTGGAACTGTGAGCTTGTGACGTAACATACGTTCCAGCAGTGTTGCCCGGATAGGATAGACCCTGTCCACAAACATATACACAGTTGTCCCATTCGTTAAGTCCAGGACATGAACAGAGCTCTTGGGATACAACTTCCAGCTGCTCACAATCCATTCATCCTGAGTGCGCCAAAAGTCTTCCACGTCATCAGAATGGAGTGACTGACATAACAGATTTACATCCCTCCAGAGATCTAATCCAACATCTACATCTGGGTTTAGCCGAAAGTACCTATTCATCCGTCGACGCAAAAGAAGGAGATCCTCACGATAGACATGAGGTAGCAACTGTTTCAAGTAGAAAAAGGACTTTTGCCGTCGGTTCTCCTGATAATATACATGATAATAAGTGGTACTAAGCGGGCAACGCACAATCTCCCAATCTTTAAATGCACCATATGGAAGAGGGGGAATGTAATGCTCCATATCCTCATCACTCTCACTCT
>BQNB010015342.1:29275-73433 GCA_026074375.1 Tanacetum coccineum | reverse complement strand
ATAGATCCATAAAAAAAAAGGGGCCAACATTTGGCATCAGAGCTTGTTTGGCTACAAACCAAAATCATCATATACCAATTTTTGTTCCTGTTTTTAATCAAGAAAAACCCTTTTCTTTTCGGCCAAAACAATTTGCAAAATTCGACTTAACACAAAATTAGAAAATCATATTTGTGTTTTGTCAAACACTTGTATCAAAAGAATCCAACTTTTGTCACCTAGGAATCAATCACTCTTGTGATTAATTTCAACCGGCATCAAAAGGGTTCATTTTTGTTTTTGCAAATTCCTGTCTCAAGAACATCAAACCGAAAAAACCATAACCCAGAATTATAAAAGGTTAGGCACTGTTACAAGGTCAAAACCAAGATTCAAAAACAAAAACAACATCGAAAGGATAACACATAAGTCATCATCCAATAATTAATTCATCATCAAGGGGCAGTAAACAAATCATCAAAAAAAAGGAACGACACACCTGTTTTTCTTTTTTTGAAAAATCAAGACTTGCACCCTTAATCGAATCATCAATTGATTCAAGTTATCCACATAGGCCCAAATCTTAGATCGATTTCAAAAATCCCCAACATTTGCGAAACCTAATTTCGGCACATCAAGGATCAAAGGGAATCCAGTGGTTCAAGAAGAAACACAACCGTAGAAGATAAAGACGGTTAAACCGACCATTTAATCGGCGGTTAACCACCAGAAGAAGAAGAAGGAGGAACGATCTCAAGAAGAGACGCGTCTTCCCCAAGAAAAAAAAGGAGGCGCAAGTTTATTAGCATCAAAAAGGGTCACAGGGTTATTAAAACCCATCAGGTTCAAAAAAAACCTATTACACCCTCCACTTTCATTTCTTTTGATATAATATATATTGTATATAATTTTTTTAGAAAAGTTACTTCCTTTTAGTTTAAGTTAGTATCTTTTCAAGGCCCGTAGATAAATATAGTAACCTAGTGTTTACACTGCTTATTATATTAAAGGATAATTTAAGGAGTAATTAACCTTAGGTTATTCAACCAAGAATATAAAAATCTCCAAGGATAGTTTTAGAAAAAACTAGTCCCCATAAGTTATAGATAGCCTGTAAGGCACAAAACAAAAGAGCTCACCAGAAAGAAAAATTTCGACACACTTAGTGTTAGATATTTCCATTTGGAATTTATGACAATATGCTATCCAAGAGATATTACAAAATAAAGTGAGAAGTTCAAAGAAAGAAGTAATACAACTAGTACACCTCAATTCCATGTCAGATGCTAAAACCCTCGAATACTCATTATGGGCAATTCGAGATGCAAATCATATCTCAGCGATGGATTTATGGGTAAAAACGATAAAGCCACTCAAAAGACAACCTGACAGACAAAAAAATATAAGACCGCTATCGCATTCCTTACCAAGCTTTACCCCCGAAGAACAATTGCGGTCTCAAATAACAAAGCACAAATCGCGAAAGCCATATGGATGACTTTGAAAACTATAACACATTGGTGAACAAAGAGTTCAACAAGCAAATTACAAACACCAAATCCGATTTTGAGATCTACACATGAAGTGAAGACCGAGACAATCGACCCTTCATGCGAAAACTGAACAACAACTAGTAAAATAAAGCTGCTAGTCTAGGGCACAAATTGAAGATCAACCTAATCCTACAGCTATTAAATGTGTACCCGATAGGAAACTACAAATAGTTGTAAAATGCAATAGAGCAATATTCTGCTCTAAGTGAAAAGACGAGGAAGAAGCAATATAGAAGACTCAAGACATATGAAGAAAAGAATAAGTATAATGAAAGTAAACAAGTGACAATCAAGAAAAAGTTGATGAAACACGACGGACCAAAAGTAAAAGGATAGAATTTCATAAGGACGTGGACGTGGAAAACATAGATTTTCACAAGGAAAAACCCACGAAAAATTTAAGGAAGAAAGGAAAGATGGAGAAACCTCTTATAGGAACTTTAATAGAAACAACTTCAAGAAATCAAGCTATGATACTAGCAAATTACAATGTTTCAAATGTAAGAAGATAGGCCATATTGCACCTAACTGTCCTCAAATACAAATGCAAAATGAGCATCTACTCTGTTGAAAAAGGCTTAGAACCAACCTTATTAATGGCAATATTAGAAGACTCGGATGAAGGGAAACAAGTAAAAGAAGTTGAAGAACAAAAGGTCTCACTACATGAAGAAGATGTAGGGTATAAAGAGACAAATATAGATAGTCTATGGTACTTAGACAATGGGGTTAGTAACCATATGACCGGAGTGAGAGAACATTTCAAGGTTATGATGAAAAGGGTCATGGAACCGTAAATTTGGAGATGGCTCTATAATATAGATCAAAAGGAAAAGGATCAATCTTAATAAACGTGATGCACGAGAAGCAAAGAAGTATATCAACACGTATAATAACCATTCCTAGCTGAGTGCAACTTACTGAGCCCTTAGACAATTTACCCTGAAAATTTGGGTTTTTTAATGTAAGTATAAATGGAAGTACTAAGACGAATGCGATTTATTATGACATGGATAACAAAATCTTCATGAAAGTTACGCGACAAAGAAACCGACTATACAAGGCAAATCTGAGGATAGGTACACCTGTCTGCCTACTAGCAAACTTAAAAGACGATACATGGTTATGGCACGCGAGACTAGGACATCTCAACTTCGAATCACTAAGATCAATGGCTCAAAGGGATTTAGTTCATGGAATACCTGCCATTAAACATACAACACAAACGTGATGTTGTTTATTGGAAAACATAGTAGAGCGCCATTTCCTAAAAAGGCAAAAGCTAGATCAACCTCACCTTTAGATTTAGTATATGGAGATTTATGTGGACCAATCTCACCACCGACACCTTCTGGAAAGAAATACATATTCTTGTTAGTAGACGATTACTCAAGATATATGTGGGTGTATTTCTTAAGTACGAAAGATCAAGCCTTTGATACTTTCAAAGAATACAAGAAGACTATAGAAAATGAGTTAAGGACAACATTAAAGATGTTAAGAACGGATCGAGGAGGAGAATTCACATCAAATGAATTCACACAATACTGTAAAGAAAATGGTATAGCACGACAACTTACCGCACCTTACTCACCGCAACAAAATGGAGTAGTTGAAAGAAGAAACATGACAATTATGTCTACAACAAGATGTATGATGAAAGCAACGAATATGCCACAAAATTTTGGTCTGAAGCTGTTTATACACGCCATAACAGTCTTAAATAGTGTTCCTACAAAAGCATTAGAAGACATTACTCCATATGAAGCGAATTAAGCGAAGAAGAACCAAACATAGAGAAGTTAGAGGTTTTGGCTCATAAGCATATGCAAAAGTACCATCACAACGTTTGACAAAGCTGGATGATAGAAGTAGTAGGATGGTATACTTAGGAAATGAATAAGGATCAAAAGCTTATCGATTATTTAATCCAATAACACAAAAGATATGTGTTAGTAGAGATGTAAAGTTTAAGGAAAATGAAACATGGGATTGGAAAGAATACATGAGTGAGCACATTAACGACGAACCCAAATGGACTGACTTCAAAATAGAAAATCTTGAAGTCACAAGTGAACATCATGATCAAGGAACTCAACCAAGTGAAGAAGACAATGAATTTCCTAACAATGATGATGATGGATATGCATCACCAACAACAGGCTCTCCCTCACGTTCTCAAACACCTCACACACCATCAATAAGTTCATCACAAGTAAATCTTCAATTCACACCCAATGCCTTAACACAATCAATCTATCAAAGTGATAGTGGTTCAAACTCAACCATAAATTCACATTCACACTTTGATCATACACCGTTGAGAGGCTTTAGAACATTAAACGACTTATATGTGAACACCGAGGAATTAATATTGGCTGAAGACGAACCCAAGAACTACAAGGAAGCATCAAGCGATCAAAAATGGATTGAAGCAATGAGAGTCGAGTTAGACTCCATCAATAGGAACAACACATGGGAATTAACCAATCTACCCAAAGGACATAAAGCAATTGGTTTAAAATGGGTATTCAAGACTAAAAGAGATGCTAATGGAAATATAATCAAGCATAAAGCAAGATTAGTAGCAAAAGGCTACATACAAGAGCATGGTATAGACTTTGAAGAAGTATTCGCACCTGTAGTAAGGATTGAAACTATCGCGATTATTACCTACTCTGCCTAAATCCGGCTAACAATAAATTTGGAAGTATATCACCCTCGACGTAAAATCTGCATATTCTACATTGGAGATTTAAACGAAGAAGTTTAACGTTAGCATTAGAAAAAACGTCACACAACCCGAAGGATTTGTAAAGAGACAAGACAATGGAAAAGTCTATAGGATTATAAAAGCACTATACAGACTAAGACAAGCACTACGTGCATGGAACATAAAGTTAGACAACACCTTGAAGTCATTAGATTTCAAGAAATGTGCACTAGAGCAAGCTATCTACACAAAGACATCAAGAGACTCAACATTATTAATAGGAGTTTATGTAGATGATTTAATCATCACTGGTACGCCAAAGAAGGAGATCGACAAATTTAAAGCACAAATGGAAGAAAAGTTTGAAATGAACGACCAAGGATTATTAGCTTACTATCTAGGAATAGAAGTCACACAAACCAGGGGTGACATATCAATAAAGCAATCCGCCTATGCAAACAAGATCCTAAAGGAAGCCGGAATGATGGACTGCAATGAGACACTAATACCAATGGATCCGGGAACAAGACTGACAAAGAACACTGAAGGAACTTTGGTCAACTCAACTGAATATCGAAGTTTAATTGGATGCTTAAGATACCTGCTTCACACAAGACCCGACTTAAGTTATTCTGTTGGATTACTTAGTCGTTTCATGCAAGAACCAAGAGAGCAACATATAAAGGCTATAAGGCAAGTACTACGCTATGTAAAAGGAACAAAGGATTATGGAATCACCTACAAGCATAATGGAGGAGACAAGATACATGGATTTAGCGACAGTAGTTACGGAGTCAACACTCAAGAAGGAAAAGGAACTACCGGGATAATATTCTACTATGGTGAATCACCAATTAGCTGGAGTACACAAAAACAAGCCACTGTAGCACTGTCATCATGCGAATCTGAATTCATCGCAGCAACAGCAGCAGCAACACAAGCGTTATGGTTAAAAAGACTGCTAAGCAAGATTACACATTCTCAAGAAGAGAAAGTTACAATAATGGTTGATAACAAATCTGCTATAGCACTGATGAAGAACCCCGTATTTCATGGAAGAAGTAAACACATTGATACAAAATACCACTTCATAAGAGAATGCGTTGAAAAAGAAGACATACAAGTTGAATTTGTAAGTGGAGAATATCAAAAGGCTGACATACTCACAAAAGCACTACCGAAGATCAGGTTCCTAACAATGAGACAACTTATTGGACTTAAAGATCTACGACAAAGCGATTGTGATTAAGGAGGAGAATGTTGGGTTAATCCCAATCTGCAGGAAAACAAAAATTAGTTATAAAAACAGTTAAGTTAGTTATAAAGTTAGTTACGAGGCAGTTATTAGTGAAAGGACACAACCCTTTGTTTAACAGGTTCGATTGAACCGACACACCTTTTCACTCATGCCTTTTCATTTTGTATAAATAGATAGACATGTAAACAATCAAGATGATGATGACAAATTAATATAAACTACGTTTACTTTTCATGTTTTGGTATATCGTGACTAAGTTTAGATCATAGATCCATACGTTAGGGCCATCAGTACTAATTACCTTGTATATATCTTGATGGGATGTTTTCTAAATTATAGGTATACGCCATGTCACAACATTGTATCTCCCACAAGCAAATCCCAAATGCATAAACATCACATTTATGCTAGTATGTCTTTCTGCTTAAAACCTACAATCATCACAAATTCATTACTATCGAAACTATAACAACATGTGTTGGAATTAACAAATTATTATCGAAATCATACCTCCGGAGCCATATATCCAAGAGTCCCGACTTCACCACTTTTCATGTAGAGTGGTTCAGCTACGGATTCTCCTAAATCAGCAAGTTTGATCAAAAAAAATTCACGTCCATAAGCATGTTATCCGACTTCACGTCACGATGAATTATATTCTCCGAATGAAGGTAGCCAAGAGTTAAAATCAAGTGCTTCATTAGTATGTGATGTATTTAAGTTTAACTTAAGACAGTAAGGTGTTAATTGCATACCCTTTAGCAATATCAAGAGCAAACAGAATGACGATTTTCAAAGGCAACTTCTTTTTTCTGTTCTTTTCCAAGTACGACTGAAGTGAACCTCCTTTCAAATATTCAGAGAAACCATATTAGGACGATATTAGGGTTTTGTCACTTCACGTCACCATGAATTATATTCTCTAATGAATTATATTAGGGTTTCAGTTGTTCAAGCAGATAAAAGTCATCACAAATTGTTAACCTACATACTATGCAGCGTCTTTTTATTGATATCTTTTCAAAATCAATTCCTAAATTATCTAAAAAGAATATTTACAATATATATCGAATTTTAGAATTAGTAGATTAGAAGTAATTGTTATATGCATGAGCTTATATATGTTAAATTGGAAGATATAATTCAAAAAAATATGTTAGTCTAGTGGTTAAATGGTTTGTTAATATCACAAAGATATTAGGTTCAAATCTTGTTCTTGACAAATTAAAAAAAACGAATTTAAGAGGAAAAAAATTATATTGATGACATGACATTATGACGTGGCATTACGGAATGCCAAGTGAAATTATATGTGGCATGTCTCATCTTATATATAATGTAGAGATATACTTTATTTTCATAACCAATATTTTTTTTAAGAACGGCTTGTTAGTTGTTAGTGGTTCAGGTCTAGCAGTGACATTCAATTGGGCAGTATGCTGTACCCTGAACCCGCCTGTACTTCCTCCTATTCCGCCTGAAAGGGTAAAAGTCCCGGGTGAGACTCGAGCTCGAGACCTCCCCTAGCCAAACATCCCCTCTCCAAGCCCCTAAGGAATCTTGGTTTTCAGAACCAATATTAGTGCGAGAACTGCGAGAACCGTAATCTAGAACCGTAATCTAAGCCATTGAATATTTAATCAATGGCTAATATGGTTTGTGGAATTTCTATAAATTAAGTAAATATTATAGAATGTTTAATCTATGTTGCACGGAAACGCCGTCGGGGTGACGTCTCCCGTACCAGAAACGTTTCTCGTACCGGAAACGCTTGGAAACTCCTGGAAACGTCTCGGAAACGTTTCCGAAAAGAGGAAACGTTTCAAGTCCATTGGAAACGTCTTATGTTATGCAGGAAAAGTCTTGGAAACGTTTACAGCCGCGTTTATGGGCCTTTAAAAACGAATACGTTATTTTCGGGCCATTAAACCCTTTTTCTATAAAACTAAAAAGACGGCATGATCATATTTATTTGTTTAAACGTTTCCCTCTGAGGAAGTGTCGCTATATCTTCTCGAACAAGTATGAATGTATGCTTGTATGACTGGATGATCATATATCAAATTTATTTGTTTAATTATCATCAAATATAAATATATATGAATGTATGATCCTATTTATTTGAATGTCAATGTATGTCTCAAACTCTCAAGTCTCTGTAACTGTAATCTCTATGGTCATATATTTATTTGTTTAGTTGTTTATTTGTATTTTTAAAATTCATAAATTCTTGTTTAATTGTTTAATTATTTGTTTAATTGTTTATTTTAGTGATAGTAATTTGATGTTGGATGTTTCATGTTTATTTATTAATAAATATATAAAATTCTATAAGTTACACAAACGTTTATGGCCGTACCCGTTTCATATATCTTGGGATATTGGCGTTTCTAAGTATCCGTTTCCGTATCCGTCCCCATGCAACATAGTGTTTAATTGGTAACAAGGGGTAAAAAATGAATTCCATATTAGTCTATATTAGTAACCGTCTCAAAAAAAATCTCATTTTAAGGTGAAATGAATTATAGATTATTGCAATTGAAACTTAGACCCCAAACTTCTAAGCGTTCAAATTTATTTTAGGGTATTCAGTGGCCTATTCCAGGAGACACAATGGCAAGGCTCGAAATTTTGACTACTGGATCTAAAGTTTATGCAATAAAATTAACATGAGAGCAGTTAACAAATGTAGCTAGTCTAATGTTTCGTTACATATGCAGAATTGCAAATTGAAGCATTAATACTAAAAGTTTATTAAAAATTATACCATCCACAACATTAATATCCACAGCTCCAAGAAGTTGCTCTTTCCATCTCATAAGGCTCTCATCATCCTAGACATTAACAGTTAAGAAACCAAGTTCAGACCGGAAAACATTCATTGCTCAAAGGAAAACATATGCCAAATGTTAGTTACCTGGTGGTATGAAGGGTCCTCGTTATCATTATAGTTGGCTTTGTAATATGATATGAGGGGCCCTCGTTATCGTTTCCAGCAAGTGAACTTTTCCACTCTTCTGTAAATTCCCTGTTCATTTAGACCCATATTTTCGGATATCTGTTATGTGCAGAACTGGGATTTTCACCTGAAATAATAGCATATGCCATAGATGGGAGCTTGTTAACGGGTCGTATATAGATTGTGCAGAAACCGGGTGTGCCGGGTTGACCCATATTGAATTTTTTTTTACAAACATACTAATATAGCGCACAATATTTTCAAATATTTCCAAATATCGTTAAAGTGGCATCATACTTCAAAACAAATTAATTCTGTGACACAAATCATATTAAAAAAGTTTAGTACTAAAATCCCAAAGGTCCTCTAATATACACAGGCAAAATGCTTTGTATATATACAACTAAACCTCTTTTGTACCTCCTGACTACCGATCGACATGAAAAAAAATTCAATATTTATATTTGGTTTTCGGTCCGGTTCAAATTACATTTTGCCAAAATCATATTTAAACCGAAAACTGAATATCTAATTCGGTCCGGTTCAATTTTAACAAATTTGGTTCGGTTATAAATTCGATTCGGTTTTGGTTTTTGGTTCCAGTGGGTATTACTGGATTTGTGAACACCTGTAATAGCCCAAACAAACCATTCTTACACGTGTTGTTAGCTTACTAATCAAACCCAAAAGAATATTGAGCAGCCCATAGCCCACATACACATCTATTCTTATCTCAAAATATCGTATCCTTTTCTAGTTACCAAGTTCAGAGACACATAAAGTAGACCGAGCGTACTTGACATTGGAGAAGCTCAAAAGCACATTTTCCCAGCCTATGTGTTCACAAGTTCAACTTGATACGCTCGTAAGCCGGAGGAAGCATAAACAAACTATAAATATTCACCTTGCTTTGAAAGATGAGGCATATCTTTTCCAAACTTTAGGATAGATAAAGCCTTGTCGATTTGGATATCAAAAACATAGGTTGCTGTTGTACTCATATTACTTTTTTGCTGCTCATTAGCTAACTTGAGTTGCTCTTTTGACTTCTTTAACAGACGATTTACCAAGGTTGCTCAAGACAATTATGAAGTAAGCTTCGATTCCTTTTTCGTAGTAATAAATAGATGAAAGATATTGTGATCGGTATATTTAAATTCTGATTAACATACCTTTTGCAATCCACAGACGCCAAATTTGCAGTTGGAATTCTTTTTTAACTGAAACACAAATAACCGCGCATCCATTGATTCATAAAATCATTCGGTCCATCATTGTCACTAACGGCTTCTGAAACAATAGCGGGATGCAGGAAGTTAGTACACTTTAGAATTGCGATTAAAGAATTAGAGTTAACTACATTTTTGGTCCTTATGGTTATTGGGTATAACGGTTTTGGTCCAATAGTTTAAAATGTAACGGATTCAGTCCGTTTTTGGTCGATCCGTAACACATTTGGTCCAAAGTTACTTACACCGTTAGTTTGACTCATGCTGACTGTTAAAGATTAGGACATATTTGTCTTTTTACATCTATTATTATAAAAGATTGAGTCCTTTAATTTATTATGGAGGTATCCATTATGAGGGGTGCAAGACAAATAGCACTATGTACACAACCCTCATGCAATAGCCATTAATGTATCAAATTGATTTTATCTTTTATATAAGAACCATTAATGCATCCAATTGATTTTACACGGCCATGCAAGGAGTGAGTAAGTCTCATTATGTACGAAAACATATTAAAAAGGACGACAAAATATGAAAACAAATAAACCAGACGAAAACGTCCGAAAACGGATAAAAACAAACAAAAACGTACGAAAACAAATAAAAACGAATAAAAACGTATTTATAGTTTAATACTAAACATATGTTAAATAGAACGGCATCCCAACATCACTGACTCATGACTACTTTTTACAACTAATATAACCACAACACCAAAACTATAATGACCAACACGACTAAGCCAAAAACGCCAACAACAATTACACACACATTAGATATAATCCGTGTGCATCGCGGGTCTGCATGCCTCGTATTAAATAAGATGTAATTTTCTCTCTTATACATTTACTCTCTATCTCTCTCTCACTTTCTCAGTTTCATCATCTTTCATTTTCTCACTTGCTTCTCTCTCTCTTTTTTCACCGGAAAATGCTTACCAACACAAAATCTTGAAAATCAATTTCTTTAAATTTAACCAAATTTTGAACAAAACCCATTTCATAAACATGCCAGGAAAGACATTAAAACACACCAACAGGAAGAAAAAAATCAAAAAAGACATGAACCCATTTCAACCCACTAATTTTCTCACCATCTCCGACAACTTCAACTTTTCCGAGAAAACAATTACCAGAACGAAGATTTTATATTGGGAGTTTTTAGGAAGTTACCACATGGATCTGGTAAGTATTTATGTCAGATGGTTGGATGTATGAAGGTGAATGGAAGCGTGGTAAAGCTTCGGTACCTGAAAGTTTTCATGGCATCAGGTGCTACTTATGATAAGGCGAGTTTAAGTCTCGGAGAATGGAGGGTGTGGTGTTTTAAGGTGAACTGATGGTGTTATTTATGATGGTAGTTGGAGGAAAATTTTACAAGATGGAATGGTAAATATGTATGAAAAATGGTAATGAGTATGTTGGTGATGGAGCAACGGGGGTTTTCATATGGGCTAATGGAAACTGATATGATGGGAACAGGGTAAATATGTGCTCTAAAGGCCATGGTGTTTTCACTGGTGATTGTTCCTCAGTTTAGGGCGGTTATCACATTTGTTGTTGGAGTGTATAAAGTGGTTGTAGTGCGGTTATCACACTTGACATCCCTTATAAATGATTGTATTTGTTGGGTAAAGAAAACAATGAAGAAAAGAGGTGTTTGGTTGGGTTTATGTATGAGTTTGTTGATGGTAAAAAAGAAAAACGGGTTGGGGATTGTTTATATTTATAGATCTGAAAATTGTTTGTGATTAATAAATTGTTAGTTTTTTGAAGATGATTGAAGGTGAGAATTATTGGAAGGATTTTGGTTATGAAGATGATGATATTGGTGTTTGTGTGTGTGAGTTTTACTTTTTTCATGAAGATGATGATGGTATTCTAAACTTTCATGGATTTTTGTTTTTTTTTAAAGACGACAATAGTTTTTGTTGGTAAATCTGTCAAGTGTTCTATGTCTGCTTGTGTTTAATAATAATAATAATAATAATAAAAGAAAAGGCATTTTAGTCATTGCACAACATTATTCGAGGGTATTTTGGTCATTTTATGGTTTTATAACGAGTCAAACTAACGGTCAACGGCAAATGGACCAAATGTGTTACGGGTCGACTAAAAACGGACTGAATCCGTTACATTTTAAACTATTGGACCAAAACCGTTATACCCGGTAAACCATAAGGACAAAAAATGTACAACTACCAACACATTCACATATGTGTCACGAACTCTTTCAGAAAAAACATAATCTTTGAAAAAGGAAGTACTTTATGACGTTCCAAGTCTCTGCGAGAGTTATCTTGCATATTGTTTGAAGCTATTGGCATGCTCAACTGTCTGCCCGTGGGGTAGTACGATCGTTTTGTAAATCTTAACGCCTGTAAGGACAACAAATTGTTAATAATTAAAACCAAAGTTCTGTGAAATAGCGCAACAAAATCAAACTTATAACCAATAAAGATCAAGTCCTTAAACATAAATTTAATTCATAACATGTCATAAGGCCAAAAAAATCACGAACCATGCCATTCTTTACCAAAAGTTGTCGCAGTGCTTTCGGCAGCCAAAACGATGTGTCGCTTGCTTGCCTGCAAAAAAAGAATAAAATATCAGTTTATCGCTCTACTTTTATTTTTGACAAAGCTTGCACAACAGAAGTGTAGTATGCCTTACCGAAAGTCGTGGCAACGGCTTCGCCTTGAAATGCCCTTAACCATAGTTACCATGGGGCAACAAAAACGGGTAACGATTCATACATAAACTTACCAAGTTAACTATATACAAAAATCCACATTTATCACACTTTTTAAACTCAACATACACTTATACTGCAAAACCCGAAACACTTTTTTAAAAGTTTACTTTTTACCAAATCATAGATAAGTCCCAAACATAAAAATACAACAATAACAAAAATAAGCATCCATAAGTATGGTACATGAATGAGCACATCCGTTAAATACAAAGACCCACCACTAAAGATAACAGCATTCTTGCAACACCACAACAAGTATCATTCACGCAATTAACACATATAGAAATTGAGTAATACAAAATATGTATATACCTTTTTATACACAAATCTTCCAGCACCAAAAACATCCAAAAGTCAAAACTCTTAAGTTTGCCCCTTGATAAACCGTTACTGAATCTCAAAGCACCAAAAAAAAACCCCTGAAACTTAGACCCTAACACCCCTGTTTTGATAGTCTCATTTGACTCTGTGTGGATGAATATGGAAGAGTTTAGGTATGAAGTGAAAGAGGTGGAATAGATGTTATAAAACCTTTTGGACCCAGGCCAAGAATGTCAGCCCAAAAAGAAAGGGGAGCCTACGGAAGGAAACGACGTCATTTCCTTTCAAAAATGATACTATATTTATAATTTTTATAACAACAACAACAACGATACCTAATCCCGCCCGGGCAGGGTATGAGGGAGATGAAATGTAGACAGATCATACCCCTACATTAGGAAAACCCACGGGTAATGAGACTGCTTCCAGGTAGACATCCGGCTAAGAAAAAAGAAAGAAAGCGGTGGGATGCCAAAAACGATTATTTTTTCTCTATTTTTTCTCACACGGGCATGCACGCCACACACACACACGCACACCCCCCCACGAAACACGTACGCACGCACCCACCCACACACACATAAAATTATTATTATTTATTTTTATTTTATTTTTACTTTTTTTTTGGAAAGCAAGATAAAGAAATGATACAAAGCAGGGAAGACGAAGAAGCAAGAAACAAAATATAACACCAACACAAGATAAGGCAAGAAGAACACATAAAACACATAGGAAAAACAAAAACAACATGCATGAGACTCACACGAGAAGGCATACAAAAGCAAAAGAGCACATAAAGCCGCAAAGCCCATACATAGAAGCTAAAGCCTAGCAAAAGGAAAGGGACGGGGCCTAATGCACCTACCGAGCACGAAAAGCAAAAACCAGAGGGCACGGCTTACAAGCTAACTGCGCAAGGCAAAGGAGACCCAAAACATGCAAAAGTACAAAGGGAGCAAAAGGCGCAAAACGAGAAAAGCACACAACCGGGCAAGAAAAGCAGAGCAAACAGAAAGCAAAAAAAACAAAAATAAGCAAAAGAAAAGCAAAGAAAAACAGAGGAAGCTTAAAGCCACGACACACACCCTATAACGCAAAAGAAAAGCAAAAAGGAAAGCCAAACTCCACTAAACATACCAACTAACCCCTAACCTAATACAAGCCGTCCACACAACCCTATCATAAGCAAAAGAGCATGAATGGACCAAAACAAGCCAGAGAAGCCAAAGACACAAAGCACGAAAGCAAAGACAAGACGAGAAACAACCCAAGCATCAAAAGAAACAAAAAAGCAAACCATACAAAGCATCAATCAAACACGCAAAAAACCACGAAGAGCAGAACAAGAAAAACGAGTGAGCATAACACCAAGGCAAGAAACAACGGAAAGGCACACAGGAACAAGAAAAGCAAGAGAAAAGACAAACTCTACCCTACCACCTACCCACATAATCTAATTCTAGCTCTCCAATCGTTCCTATCAGATGTCATGTCCACGGACAAGCGAAGCTCCTTCAAGTCCTGCTTTACTATATCCTCCCACCTAAGTTTTGGTCTGCCCCTTCTCCTCAAGCCGTCGACAACCAACACTTCCACTCTCCTAACTGGTGCTGACTGTGGTCTTCTCCTGACATGTCCGAACCATCTCAACCATCCTTCCCTCATCTTGTTGATGATATTCTCGACCTCAAGTTCTGCTCTATAGACCCCATTTGGGATCATGTCCGACAATGTTCTACCACAAGTCCACCTAAGCATTCTCAATTCAGCCACTTCCACCCTATTGGCAAGGGCTTTCGTAATTGGCTAACACTCTGACCCATACAACAAGGCGGGTCTAATTGCGACTCTATAGAATTTTCCCTTCAGCTTCAGAGGAACCTTCCTATCACAAAGGACTCCTGTGGCCGCCCTCCACTTCATCCAAGCTGCTTTAATACGGTGTGATACGTCTTCGTCAATCCTCCCGGATTTGTGCAACATTGATCCAAAATATCTAAAAGACTCCTTAGGTTGAAGGATCTTTTCTCCGATACGAATATCCACCTCTTCGTTGTGAGCGATCTCCACGTTACCGAAATCACATCTTAGATATTCTGTCTTCTCTCGGCTGACTCTTAAGCCGTTGTCTTTCCAGTTTTCAAGTCTAGTGTTCAGACCTTCCGCCGACTCCGAAACGAGCGCAATATCGTCCGCAAAAATCAAACACCATGGGATGTCCTCCTGAATCCATCTCGATAGCTCATCAAGAATCAAAGCAAAAAGATATGGACTAATTGTCGATCCCTGGTGAAGCCCTATCTCCACGGGGAAGAACTCCATGTTTTCGATTGAGGTCCGTACATGGGTCTTCGCACCATCATACATATCCCTAATAACCCTTATGTATCTCCTTGGTGTTCCTTTGTCCACAAGGGTCTTCCAAATCAACTCTCGTGGTACGCTATCATACGCCTTTTCTAGATCAAGGAAAGCCATATGCAGGTCTCTTTGTCTCTCCATGTACTTCTCCATAAGGCTTCTGATAAGGTGTATTGCCTCGACTGAAGATCGTCCGAGCATAAAACCAAATTGGTTCTCGGACACCGTAGTCTCTCTTCGCAGTCTTCTCTCGATCACTCTCTCCCATAGCTTCATGGTGTGACTAAGCAGCTTGATACCCATGTAGTTGCAAACTTGTGCATCGCCTTTGTTTTTGAAGATTGGAATGACATCACTGAGTCTCCACTCTTCAGGCATCTTCGCGCTAATGAAGATCTTGTCGAATAGGCTAGTTAGCCAAAAGATACCCTCATCCCCTAGGCTTCTCCACGCTTCTATGGGTATTTGGTCCGGTCCTACGGCCTTATTTCTCCCCATCTTCTGTAAGGCAATCCTCACTTACGCCTTGTTGATCCTCGAGTAGTAGCGGTCGAATTGCGATCGTATGTTAGGGTCCACCACTTCCTCGTGTCCCTCCAGATCTCTCGCATTGAAAAGAGAAGAAAAGTATTCTCCCCATCTTTTCTTAATCTTTTCTTCGTCCGTAATGGATCGACCTTCATCTTTAATAAAACATATGTCTCCTAGGTCCCTTCTTCTTCTCGCACGAGCTTTTGCAATCCTAAAGATATCGTTTGCTCCCTCTTTAGAGTCTAGGTTCTTGTACAATTGTTCGTACGCTTTCTCTTTCGCCTGGGATACAACTTTTTTTGCTTCTTTTTTAGTTTCTTTATACCTCTCTTGTACCCTAAGTCGATCCTCTTGGTCGCCCTCCCTACACGAAAGTAGTTCTCTAAATCTTGCTTGTTTCGCCACAACTTTGGATTGCACCTCTTAACAGAGCCACCAAGATTCCCTACGGGCCGTATGGGTCTTCGATGACCCAATAGCTACACCTAGGGTATCTTTCGCCGCTTCTTTGATTGAAGTTGCAAGGATGTACCACAGACTCTGCATCGCTAGTAGATAAGACCTCTACCTGAGTAGAGACACCCTCAGCAACTCTAGCTCTAAACGCCTCCGTAGTGTCCCCATTGGGGTTCTTCCACAGGATTCTCGGCGCTGCACTCCCCTCCCTCCTGCGTTGAACACTCTTAAACAGAGTGTCCAGTGCCAGTGCCAGTGCCAATAATCTTGGGAAGAGCATGCTTCTCTAGGGAAGACTGTGTAGTCTTTGCACATCTTGAGGTCTCCTCTTCGCACCAACAAATAATCAATTTGGGTGCAACGACCCCCGTTCTGAAAGGTGATTAGATGATGGTCTCTCTTCTTGAAGAACGAGTTTACAACAGCTAAGTCGTGAGCGGTCGCAAAATATAAAATCGAGCGCCCTTCCTCATTTCTCACTCCATACCCGAAACCTCCGTAGACACCCAGGTATCCCTCCGTCGCCGCCCCTATATGGCCATTCAAGTCGCCCCCTAGATACAGTCGTTGGTCCGTCGGGAAACCCCTCACGACCTCGTCTAGAGAATCCCAAAAGGTCTTTTTTTCTTCCTCACTCAGGCCCACTTGTGGGGCGTACGCGCTAATCACATTAACGGTCTCTCCATCAATCACTAGCGTTAATGATATGATCCTATCGCTATGCCGGTCCACGTGAACTACTTTGTCCCTAAGACACGCTTTTACAATGATTCCAACTCCATTTCTAGCGGTAACAGACCCCCTGAGTACCAAAGCTTGTAGCCATTTCCCTCCATATTACTATAACCCTTCCATTTAGTCTCCTGAAAACACGCTATGTCCACTTGATGTCTCTCCGGGGCATCAGCAAGCTCTAAGAACTTGCACGTAAGAGATCCTATATTCCAACTACCCACCCTAATTGCTTAAACTTGAACATTCATATGACTTGATTACATTTGACCCCTTCTCCCTTCTATGATTCAATTAGAAAACGACATGTAAAACATAATCGAACACCAAACATCCACATCGGGTGGGAACCTACACGATCACACATAAACGAACCGATTTTGATTTTGATTTTGCTGGTAGAGTTGATCGAAATGTTTCTATGACCAACTTGGTTCAATCCACGAATGAGGGTCCCAATGCTGTGCAGGTCTGAATAGATCCCCAAGACTTTCTTCGATATTTTGGTCATTAGATGTATGATACCTACATGTTTCGAGAGAATAGAATACTATCTTCCCGTTGTCAAGATGCAATCTCGCAAAGTAGATATTGTTCTCCATTTGAGGTGTTTTTGCTTCTACACAAACACATGCTGCATCACAAATATAAATACTGTGCTTTCCTAAACAATCTATTTTCTCCCATTCTCTTCCAGAACCATTGAAGTTTAAAACCTCAACGGATTCTCCAAACTTGCCCATCATGACTAGTAAAAGATGTTTATCACATTTTGCTAGGAGATATTGTGTTGAAGATCCACATGAACTTGTTGGGGGTTTAGCTATACCATGCTCCCAAGAGTAATCTACTTCACCATGTTTCCTATAAACATCAAGTCCTCCCTTATCACACAAGGCATAAAGATCCTGGTCATGAAGTGTTGGAAATAGAAAGGAATATCGATCAACGCCAATAGCTATACCAAGGCTACGCCATATTTCCTGACCTACGAAATGAATGTGACATTGACCGCGTGGTGTACATCCGATAACCATACAACCCGGGGAAGTAGGTGCTGCTGAGAAACAACAACTTAGTAAAACTTGCGGTGGAAGCTTGATAATATCACTTGTGAAGGGATTAAAGAACACCATGGATTCAAAATCTTTATGCATTAGCAACCATCCATACTTGGAACAATATATTTGTGAGTAACCAATCAGTTCTTTAGGTATTCTTATATAGTACTTGTCACCAAACACTGGATCTGTAAAAGTGATGGTGCCGTGTTGTATGTCTAACACCATCAGCAATGGTGAAAGTAAAGAATGTGTCTGCAATCTCCTTAATAATGTCTTGTTGCTCCATTGTATCGGAGGTGATGCTAAATGACAACTTTTGCATGTAGCTCGAAATTTCATGTATTCCACACCAACAGAATACTCCATTATCTTTTCAAACATATGAAACGGAATATTGAATAAGTGTGATTCAATCAATGTGCTATCAAACTTATCATCATCCTCTGCAACTACTTTTACCACCATCTCTTCTTTCTTGTCCTTTTTTTCTTGTTTAAAATCAGCTTGATTACCTTTTAACCTAAACAATAAATGATTTCAGCAAAGTGTTTCCCAAAAAAGGAAGATTCATGTAAAAGTTTAAAGTTTCATAACTTCGCATACACATCCTTCCAAAACATCAGGACACTTGCATTTGTATCAAATAGACGAATACTGTTATAACCATTTTACGTAAAATCTGACATTACAGCATTTAGTCTTTTGTCAGGACATGGAAAATTATGAAATTTGTTGGGTCACCATCACAGTGAGCCGCTGAATGGGTTTCATTTACCTCGTTTCAGGCAGTTTGGCAAAACCATCAACTGGGGTCACTAAATAATCAATTTTGTGGAAGGATGTATACGATAATTTCGAACTTTTACAAGGACAATGCTATCTTATGAAAACAGAACATGTATGATATATAGTCAATAAATGAAAACGCTACGATACCTGCATTCAAGCAAAGCCCACGATGACACGTCGTTTGACTGTACTAAAGAAGATGTCGAAGACAGGGACAGTGTTCTATTTTTGACGTCATACGAGTATAATACTTTGCCCATTTCATCAAGAATGTGTACATAACCCCCTAACTCTGTCGCGATTTCCGGACTGTAATATATATGGTGATCACCAGCAAGTTGCATGAAAAATACAGCCTCTTTGAGGTCTTCCATTTCCTCCCATTTCTTTCCAGTCATGTCCAATTTAAACAATTTCACGTCAAGTATTTCACATGTATCAACTTCATAAGCTACACTAACGTGGAATAGATCTCTACGATAACCTTTTAAAAAATCAATCATGCCGAGAGAACCTCTGAAGAAATAAAACTTAGAGATGGATACACAAGGGAGTTTCAAAAAGGGCCGAAGACGTATTACCATTTCTTTTTCCTTAACCACAATCTCAACCTCTATGACGAAATGATCACAATCAAGGCCGCTATGCAAAGCATACACTTTACCATCACAGCGAGTCATATTACCAAGAAAACAATCTTCGTCTTCATGGGTTATGCTCCTTAGTTGCTTAGCGTACGACATTTCAGTCCATCTTAACTTTTTTCTTTTACGGTCTAGCCGACAAAAAGTGATAGTTGGTCTTTTGTCTGTTGTTAACAAAAACATGGAACTGGGATCATCCGGAGGAGACGATAAACAACCATTGTAAAGATCTTCTTGCGTACTCCTCAATGGTGGAAGACGGATTAACTTAGAAGTGAGTGGGTTCCACAGAAACCACATTGGATGGCTAGATAGAATCATCCAACCATGGAAACATGCTCGGATTTGTCTACCAAGTAACTCAGGGATTTGACACCGATAATGAAACTGAGGGTTGTGTATTGTGTAGAGGATCTGGTGATCAATGTAGTCATCAACTTGTTTAGCTTCCAAGTTTTGGGCAATAAACCATGGATATTTTGTAGATAAAGGAGGTAACTTATCTAATACTGAACCAGAGGAAATCCTCTTCTGTTCCATCTAAGAATTTGGCTTGGCTGTCCAAATAATATTTCAAATGTTAATTAATGCAAGAATACCACTCAAGAAACTTGAGTCTTTATTTTTAAACTTTGAAACCAAGACAAGATAAACGTTATATATACTGAGAATTACTTATGTGATGTTTATTCATAGTATAAGATTATGATAATGAAAGCAATCTGTTAATAAGTTTTGAAACAAAACATATTTCACAAACTTCACTTGTAAAATATCAATTGATTCCAAACTTTACATATGATTAAGAACAAGCATCATTTAACAAGAAAAAAGAACATACTCGTATACAGTTTTTGACATTTGATTTTATAATAGTTCTTTATTTTAATAGTACAATGTTTAAAATCAATCTGCATTGTAGATACTTGCAAAAAAATACTCTACCAAATGCTAACTTTGTAAAACAAACATTGTTTAATTTGATAAATATCTCAACCTCTATGAGGTGCTCAAACTTTGATTCATGCAACAATTGTTTAGCCATTGTTTTTTGTCCACATTTTTCACGTTTTTTCCTCACGTTTTTTTCACGTTTCTCACGTTAATATAATTTTTTCGACATTAAATTAACTGTGCTTGTTTTTTCACATTTTTTTCGGACCCTTTCTCATATGAAAACGTGCATAAATCATACTAAGATTTTATGTATAATCATAAAGATTGTTTAATGTCATATATGATATTAGTGTTTATGTCAAATATATAAATTTAATTAAGTTTATTAAAGATCAAAGTAGATATTAGTGTTAAAACATAATAGTGATTTTTAATTTCAAAATTCAAAACGGCAAAAAAAAAACGCGAAAACAGACGTGATAAAACAAAAAACGAAAAAAAAAACTTTTTTCCCCTCTGAAAAAACTAAATAACGAAAAAAAAATGTGATAAAAAGTAATAAAAAGTGAAAGAATCCTGAAAAAACCTGAAAAAAAAAGATGAAAAAAGACGTAAAAAAAACTAATTTTTTTTAGTTTAGTCGAAATAGTACAAAAGTGGATATCTATTTTAAAGATCATTAAATGCTCGTCGTTTATAAGTAAAATTTATTTTTTTTACTTAAATTAAACTGTTT
Organism: Tanacetum coccineum; assembly: GCA_026074375.1. Classification (NCBI taxonomy): domain Eukaryota; kingdom Viridiplantae; phylum Streptophyta; class Magnoliopsida; order Asterales; family Asteraceae; genus Tanacetum; species Tanacetum coccineum. Next base: position 52,454 of record BQNB010015342.1, on the reverse strand, counting down.
ATAGGAGATATTTAAAATTTAAAAATGGTGAAATAATTAAATGCTTTTAATCACACCATTGTTTTTTTTTATAAGATGGAGTGGAGTGTTAATGAAAGATCCCCTATATCTAACCGTTTTTTTTGATATTCAAATATACTCTCCTTCTAATTTTTATCACTTAAACTATATAATTCACAAACGTCACTTGTTAAACTATCATTGATTTATCCAAACTTTACATCATGATAAGAACATAGCATCATTTAACAAGAACAAAGAACATACTCGTAAACACTTTTTGAATTTGAATACTATAAATAGTATCTTTATTTTATAGTACAAAATGTTTAAAATCATCACAGTTGTAATACTTGCAAAAAAATACTCTACCAAATGCTAACTTTGTAAAACAAACATTGTTTAATTTGATAAATATCTCAACCTCTATGAGGTGCTCAAACTTTGATTCATGCAACAATTGTTTAGCCATTGTTAACTTTGATCAATTTAAAAAAAAAAAACAGAGCCTATCATAGGCAATTAACATTAACAAAAACATAGCTTATAAGAAATCCCCGTGATGAATTAAACTACTGATAATTATAGTTAAGTTATCACATAGAATATAATATTGTAATCGTGTTCAACTAAATTTATATGCATCAAACACAAAAAGGATCCTAAACTTTCATAACATACCTGCCAGTCGAGATCGAGCTTGAAGACAGATAGAACCCTTTAGTTGAGATCGAACTTAGGGGGGCGTTTGTTTCGACATATATGTGTGGGTGTTTGTTTTGGGGATTATGATAAGATTCAATTTTCTGACTTATATTAAGAGAAGACATATCGAGCTTGAAGACAGATAGAACCCTTTAGTTGAGATCGAACTTAGGGGGGCGTTTGTTTCGACATATATGTGGGGGTGTTTGTTTTGGGGATTATGATAAGATTCAATTTTCTGACTTATATTAAGAGAAGACATATGGGCTTAAGCTTTTTACTATTTTAAAAAGTGTTTTGAGAGAGTTTTTAGCATTACGAGAAAAACTTTTTGAAAAGCTTTCCACAACCACTTGTAGACTTCAAGTCATTGCAAAAGCTTTTGTGAATGAGTATATCATGCATTAAATGCATTAAATGCTAAAAGCTTTTGAAAAAACTAGCATTGTGAATGCTCTAAGTATCACGTCGTAATAAACTTATATAAGTTCATAAGTCTCAAAAGAAACCGAAAAACTGAGGCTTATGCTATATAAGCCGAAATCAAATAAGCTGATATATAAGCCGAAACAAACACCCCCTTGGATATATTATAATTAATTACTAATTTTGTCCTTCTAGTTTACACATATTTGTATCTTTCGTCCTTCTATGAAACTGCTTACAAGATCCGTCCCCGAGGTTACAAAATCTCGGAACATTTATCCTTTTGACCGCCGTTCGCTAGTTTCTGTCGTTAAGTCACTCACGTACTAAAAGTGTGAGGGTATTTTGGTTTTTTTGCGTATTACCAACTAGTCCATCTTCTATCTTCAACCTCTAACTCAAGTTTTTTTCTTCTAAATAAACTTCATAAATTGAAGAACACTAAACTATCAAAATCACCGTAGTTAAATATTTGTCGAATAAACATCACTTAGACTCTTAGAACCAACCCAATAACATATCATCATTTAGCATCATAAGGAACTACACAAATAACAAAAAATATTGTGTTTCTGAAAGTGTTACATATATTGTCAGAAAGTACTAAAAATAAAAACAAGAAACCATAAAGAGACTAAAACCAAACCACGTCCAACAAGAACATATCTGTTACAAAAATGAATTATTATCGTTACTTACCATAAGTTATATATAAAGTTGATAATGTCCATTTTAGTAATGTATCACACTTATAGAAGGTTAAGCATTAAAGATTAATATAGAAAGAGAAAAGATTAACTTTGAAGATTTGGATTAAAAGTGTAAAATGAGAGAGTTTACAAAGGAATGGGAAGACTTCTACTTCTTCTTAAGGAGTATTTATAGTCTTCTTTTATTCTTGCTTAAGACTCTAATCTATTGTCTAATTGGGCTCTTTTTTTAATTAGACCCGATTAGACTTATTACAATATTTAAACTAAAAACTAACTATTAATACAAAGACCACTTACTAATGAATAATAAACATTTTTTCAATCCCAATAAGCTTCCCCTAAGGGCTGATTATTTAGGATGATCTCTAAGCGATAGAAGTGGTCTTCCATTGACAAAACTTTCCCATCTCCTCATCTTCCTTATGAACCTCACGTGTTCCTTGATCTCTTCTTCGAAGAATTCCATCACTTCTTTATGTTCTTCATTCGGAGGAGGATCTTTGAATCCATAACGTGCAACAATATTAATCTCCTCTACTTTCTTCAGAACTTTGTTTAGCGTCACATCATAGATTTTTGGCAATTCTTCAATGTTCACCACTCTCCTTTCTTTCTTGTTGTTCTCGTACACAATTCCAATGAAATGATTAGTAATGATAGTGTAAGGTTCAAGTTCTTCAATACCAGGAATGATGAGTTTTAGAGCAGTGAGATTGATCTTGATTTGATAACTTTCAATTCCGAGTTGATAATCATGAACTCCTTGCCATATAACACAACTTTTGATGAACACAGTCAAGGACTTCAATAACCCATTCTTCTGATAGCCCGTCTCTTTTCTTAAGCTAGATAAAGTACATGTCTTCTATATCATTCTTGTTCAAGTACTTGTAATGTGACTCTGAGAAGATATAAGCTCTATCATCAGCCCTTTTCACAACGATCTTATCCATAAAGTCTTTCCCATGTGTTTCTTCATTCTTAACTCTGATTACTTTAACAATATTTATATTTGAGTAGACTTATTCTGGATTTGAGTGGACTTATTCTGGATATGATCTTGCAATGGACTTTCAATGGCAAAATACTATTGTAGCTATTGCAAATTTTTTGACGATGAAAGGTGGTCGATTTATCCTCAAACTGTTACTCCTAACTAGAGTTTGATGGATCTTGTAACAGGTCAAAATGGGTCACTTTTTGTACGGGTTTGGGTTGACCGACAAAAATTTCCACCTCTATTTTAAAATTCAATATAAATACTTAGCATGTTGGTGATGATCATGAAGTTGGCATCGATACAATAAATCAATAATAACTTAGATTACAAATTTAAAACGATATAGGAAGATGTATTTATTTAACTTAGACCAAGTAATATTTGACGTGTTTTTGCTAAGATTCTCAACTTAACATGTTTGATATAAAATACAACCTATGTTGACCAAATTGCAACCTCTTCTAGCTGATATGCATTAAGTTTATCACCTATACTCCATCTCAAATCTATTTGATGTTTTGATACGAACCGGATACGATTAAGGGAGTAAAGAACAATAAAGATAGAATAAACGACGTTTGAGATGTCGAATAAGCTCTCCCGATTGACACAATATCAATAATCCATAATAATACTTAGCATAGTCAGAATTATACCCCTAATACCCTATATGTAAGAAACGATACCCTAGACTTAACTTGGTCCCTAAGAAAATACCATAAAGGAAACTAGTTATTAATTAAGAAGCTACTGATAAGTGTAGCTACAACAATAACATACATGAATACTAATATGGTTCGTATCATGGTTTCAAGACGGTTTATCATTGCCCCTTTTGCAATTTATGTCGGCTTGGGAAGGGGCTTGGAGTTGATTTCTTCCATTGCATGACCTGCAACTACTGTTTGGGGATAAAGTTGGTGGATCACAAGTGTAGGGAGAAAGGCATGGAAACAAACTGCCCTATTTGCTACGATGATTTTTGTTTAAATCAAGTGTAGCTGTCAAAGCACTTCCATGTGGTAATTTTATGCACTCTGCTTGCTTTCAGGTGGCATAATCAATCACAAAACCTCATTTTAACCTTTGTTCTTCATACACTATTCTATCCTTAATTCATCCATAAGCAAAGATTGTTTTCTGAGTTTGGGCAATTGGTTTTGCAAGTTCTAAATCGGATACTACGAGTGCATGTATTAGTCGATTAGTTGTGTTAACCTTGGGGAGCGATCGGTATTTTGGTTTGCACCTCGATAGTGCTGAAATTCGCTTTCAAGGCAGTGAGATCTTCACGGCACAACTTCGGCCTGAAATATTATTTTCTTTTACTTTGAGTTTGTTTAGTTTGTTTTGTCCTTATATTATTTTTGATATAGAATTTTAACCAACAATTTAAAAGCGAATTTTTCATTAACAGATAAAATGTCTGTATCTTTTAACAAAGTCTTTTGTGATTTGTCAAAATTGGAACCACTTAATGGTACTAATTATAAGTGATGGTCTCAAAAACTTTTAATTTTCTTTGAGCAACTTAAAATTGATTATGTTCTATCTCAAAATGCTCCTGAAAACGAGGCCACTCCTGAAATATCAATTATTCCTCTTATTGGAAGTTCTCAAAATGAAACTGGTGAAGCAAAACGCAAATTTGAAAAGGATAATAGGACTGCCCGGGGTCACCTTTTAAACCACATGTCAAATTCTCTATTTGATCTTTTTATTAACCAAAAATCTGCAAAAATTATTTGGGAAACCCTCGAGAAAAAATATGGTGCAGATGATGCAGGTAAAAAGAAATATGTTGTTGGAAATTGGTTGCGGTTTCAGATGGTGGATGACAAGCCTATCATGGAACAAGTTCATGTTTACGAAAACTTGGTAACTGGAGTCCTAAATGAAGGGATGAAGATGTGTGAAATATTGCAAGCAAATGTGCTATTGGAGAAATTCCCCCCACTGTGGAATGACTATCGGAATCAGCTCAAACACAAGAAACGTGATCTTTCATTGCAAGAGCTTATTAGCCACATGAGAACCGAAGAAGCGAACCGCCTAAAAGATAAGCAAATTTCTAACTCGTCTTCTTCTGTTAAAGCTAATTTGGTGGAATCTGCTGGTACCTCTAAAAACAGGAACAAGGGTAAAGATAAGCATGTCAAAGATCACCAAAGAAAGAACTTTACTCCAAGACAAAATGATCACAAAATTCAAAAACCGAAAGGCTCTTGCTATGTGTGTGGAAAACCAGGACATAAAGCTTATCAGTGTAAAGACCGCAAGGATCAACAAATTCCAAATCAAAGGCTTGTTGCACCACAAGCCAATCTTGTGGAAGATGAAATTATAGCAGTTGTGGTTGTGGAAACGAATTTGGTGGAGGATAAATCGGCTTAGATTATGTACAGTGGCGCCTCAAGGCATCTTTGCAACAACAAGAGACTTTTCCACCAGTTTCAAGAGGTTACAGATGGAGGGCAGGTTTACATAGGGAACGATGGCACCGCTCGAGTGATCGGTAAAGGGAAAGTATTTCTTTAAATTTCACTTCTGTAAAATCCTTGGATTTAATAATGTTTTATATGTTCCCTCTCTCTGAAGAAACATGGTTTCTGGGAGTTTACTTGTTAGGGCAGGTTTGAAAGTCACTTTAAAAGGTGATAAGGTAATAATTACCCAAAATAATGATTTTGTAGGGAAATGTTATGTGACTGGTGGTTTATTTGTACTAAATACTGAATCCTCTACTAATGAAAGTTCTGCTTCTGCTTACATTGTTGAGTCTGCTAATATGTGGCATGGTAGACTAGGGCATTTGAATATTGCATCTATCAAGAAACTTAAAACTATGAATCTGATTAATGTTGTGGATGCAAAAGAATTTTCAAAGTGTCCCATATGTGTTGAAGCAAAACATGCTAAAAAATCCTTTAAAAATGTTGCATATAAAAGTACTCAACTTCTTGAATTAATACACTCGGACTTGGCTGATTTCAAAAACACAATGAGTAAAGGAGGAAAAAAATATTATATTACATTTGTGGATGATTATTCTAGATACACAAAAGTTTATCTCATTAGGTCTAAAGACGAGGCCGAAGAAATGTTTTTAAAATTTAAAGCAGAAGCAGAAAACCAATTAGACAGGAGGATTAAAAGACTTAGGTCCGATAGAGGTGGGGAATATAGCACCAATTTTCTTAAGGACTTTTGTGAGAAAAATGGTATTATACATGAATTTAGTGCACCATATACTCCCCAACAAAACGGTATAGCCGAAAGAAAAAATAGAACACTAAAAGAAATGAAGATGCAATGTTAATAAGTTCGGGTATGTCTGATAATATGTGGGGCGAAGCTGTTCTTTCAGCTTGTTATATTTTGAATAAAGTGCCACATAAGAAACTAGATAAAACCCCTTATGAGCTATGAAAAGGATATCCCCCTAACCTGAAATTCTTACGAGTGTGGGGGTGTTTGGCTAAGGTTGCTTTACCTGATTTTAGAAAACCTAACATTGGGCCTAAAACCTTTGATTGCGTGTTTATTGGTTATGCTATTGATAGTGCGACATATATATTTATGTGCTTAGATGATAATTCTATTTGTGAATCTAGAGATGCTGAATTTTTTGAAACAAAATTTCCTTTGAAGAAAAATGATATTTCTGCTATTGGTAGCCTTTCTAATTCTATTGCTAGTACTTCTTCATCTGTGCATGCATGTTCCACGAATTTAAATAATCAAGAAAATGACACAGAGCTCGTAGATGAAGTAAGGAGTGGAAAGATGTTGACAGTTCTAGTATAGCTTTTGGACCAGTCCAGAAGACTTTTTTTATCACTGCTGTTTTCTAGTGAGTATGATAACTTGGATAAAGTTAACGATAATATAGTTTCAGTCTTTTTGTCAGAAGAAGATCCAAAAAGCTATAAATAAGCCCTAATGTCTATAGATGCTAGCTTATGAAAAGAGGCAATTAAAAGTGAACTTGACTCCATAATGGTAACTAACACTTGGGATTTAGTAGATTTGCCTAAACGATGCAAACCTATTAATTGTAAATGGATATTTAAGAGAAAAATGAGGCCCGATAATACTATTGAGAAGTTTAAGGATAGGTTGGTAGTTGTAGGCTACTCCCAAAAGGATAGGCTATATTGACCTTTTTTGTCACGTATTCTCCTGTGTACTAAAGTCGCTACGTTTAGATCACGATTGCCCTTGCTACATCTATGAACTAGTTATACACCAAATGGATGTAAAAACGGCCTTTTTAAACGGTGATTTGAAAGAAGAAATATACATGGAACAGCCTGAAGGCTTAGTGGAACCTAATAAGAATAAAGTATGCAAGCTTAAAAAATCACTTTATGGCCTTAAACAAGCACCTAAACAATGGTATATGAAATTTGATCATTCTTTAATTAGCAATGGTTTTGTAGTAAATGCATCAGATACTTGTGTGTATTCAAAAGTGATTGCTTCTAATTGTGTGATTATTTGCTTGTATGTGGATGATATGCTCATATTTGGGCATACTATGATGTTGTAAATGAAACAAAAACATTCTTATCTTCTCAGTTTGATATGAAAGATTTAGGAGAAGTTGATGTGATACTTAGAATTAAAGTGAGGAAAACTGAAAATGGATATTCTTTGTGCCAATCCCATTACATCGAAAAGGTATTAAAAAGATTTGACTACTTTGATGTTGATCCTGTGAAAACTCCATATGATTCCAGCAAATGCCTTAAGAAGAATAAAGTGGAAACAGGGGTTTTCAACAACCTGGAATATGCTAAAATTTTAGGTAGTGTTATGTTCCTTTTGAACTATACATAGGACACGTCATAGCATATGCCCTGTAAGTAGATTGAGACAGATATAATCATAAACCATAGTATTGAAATTGGATGCGCTTTATCGTTTATCACAATATCTTAAAGGTACTTTAAATTGGTTTCAGTGTTTGCACTTTAATAAAATTTCCAGCTGTTTTAGAGGAGATATTGTGATGCAAACTCGTGTTTATGATAACGATGAAGTAAGCTCTACAATTGGTTATGTGTTTACATTGGGGGGATGTGTCTATATCATGGATGTCTTCTAAACGAGACTTGTTTAGCACGTTCCACCTTGGAAGCTGATTTTTTGCTCGTGAGTTGGCAGGTCCAAGAAGCGGAAAGACTAAGGAATCTCTTAGCCGACATTACCTTTATGGAATAGCTCATTGTGCCAGTATCTTAAACATTGTGATTCAAAGGCAGCTATTGGGTTTGCTAAAAATAGTGTTTGTACAATGGAAAAAAAGAGACACATTCGGATTCAGACATGGGCATTGGCAAGCAACTACTGGAAAAATGGAGTAATCTGTTAGTTTATGTAAGATCTGAAAATATCTGGGCTGATCCGTTCACTAAGGATTGCCTGAGGAAAGTGATTACTTGATGTAGTCGAGGGGGGATGGGGCTTAAGCCTATGAATGGAGATCATATGGTGGGACACATGTATAAGGTAAACGTAAGCCATATGATTTCACTGCGCACTAAAAAACTCCTTCCCTATGGCTAGCGCGCAGGTTAGTGCAATTTTCTTTTTGAGGTTGAGTTTTAATTAACTCTTAAGGTTTAAGGAGCTCTTTTATGAGACGAGCTTGATTAATCCAACTTAGTGAATGTGAAGGTAACACTATGGGCCGCCGTTTGCTTACCGTCTTAGCCCATCCCCAACTTCCCCCCCCCCCCCCCCCCCCCCCCACCACCCCCCCCCCCCCCCCCCCCCGGGGGACTACTTTTCGGGGCCGGCCGCCTTTATATGGAGACTTGGGTTGTCTTTCTTGTGCATTCACGTGTCCCCAAGGTTTTGCGCATGGCCTTAATAGCGGCTCGTTGTGTTATATCGCGGGGGAACTTGCTGAATTTTAAGAGTTTGTACGTGTTTGAGGGTGGCACTGGTCTGAACAAGTCTATTTGGTACAAGAGGAAATTCACCTAATTGTCTGGGTTGTAGCCTTGCTTATAGGTATCAATTCAAATCTAATGATATTGGTGCTTAGGTACACGACTCTTCTTTTGCCCATACTTCTCATTCTGATTTGTTCTTGTAGCAAGCCATTAGTGGGGGATTGTTGGATATAATATATATATACTTAGTTTAAGTTATATATATCAATAATGGCTGCTACATTTTTATTATTGTTATACAGTAAATATATGGTACTGCACTTTATGTTTGGTTATGTACAAAAATAAAAGGCACATCTGATCTTTTCAAAGTTGACCGGGTTTCTAGCCTTGACTAGTCAATATAGTAAACCCATGACCTCACATTATCCCCAATATTTTCTCAACCTCTTGGCCTACCGTTTGACTTCACTGGTTGGTGCTTTCCTATAAATGGGAGAATCACCATCAGTTTGAGATAGAGAATGATCAGAAACATTGCAATACAAAAACCTCATTTAGCCTGAACTCCTCTTGTTTTTCAATATCTCTCCAGCTATATATCATTTGAAAGTTTGGGTATTCAGTTTTTGCAAGTTCCAAATCGGCTACTACGAGTGCACGTATTAGTCGATTAGTTGTGTTAACCTTGGGGAGCGATCGGTATTTGGTTTGCACCTCGGTAGTGCCGAAATTCGCTTTCAAGGCAGTGATTCCTTCACGGCACAACTCGGTTCCATCTTTACCTTTATATAACTTCCTATCTGTGTTTCCTTTTGTTTGTGGTTTGATACAGAATTTTACCAATAATTTGAAAGCGAATCTTCATTATCATTAGTTAAAATGTCTGTATCTTTTAACAAAGTCTTTTGTGATTTGTCAAAATTGGAACCACTTAATGGTACTAATTATAAGTGATGGTCTCAAAAACTTTTAATTTTCTTTGAGCAACTTAAAATTGATTATGTTCTATCTCAAAATGCTCCTGAAAACGAGGCCACTCCTGAAATATCAATTATTCCTCGTATTAGAAGTTCTCAAAATGAAATTGTTGAAGTAAAACGCAAATTTGAAAAGGATAATAGGACTGCTAGGGGTCACCTTTTAAACCACATGTCAAATTTTCTATTTGATCTTTTTATCAATCAAAAATCTGCAAAAGTTATTTGGGAAACCCTCAAGAAAAAATATGGTGCAGATGATGCAGGTAAAAAGAAATACATTGTTGGAAATTGGTTGCGGTATCAGATGGTGGATGACAAGCATATCATGGAACAAGTCCATGTGTACAAAAACTTGGTAACTGAAGTTCTAAATGAAGGGATGAATATGTGCGAAATTTTGCAAGCAAATGTGTTTCTAGAGAAATTCCCCCCACTTTGGAATGACTATCGAAATCAACTCAAACACAAGAAGCGTAATCTGTCATTACAATAGCTCATTAGCCACATGAGAACCGAAGAAGCAAACCACTTAAAAGATAAGCAAATTTCTGTCTCTTCTTCTTTTGTTAAAGCTAATTTGGTGGAACCTACTGGTACCTCTAAAAACAGGAACAAGGGTAAAGCAAAGTATGCCAAAGATCATCAAAGAAAGAATTTTACTCCAAGACAAATGATCACAAAATTCAAAAACCGAAAGGATCTTGCTATGTGTGTGGAAAATCAGGGCATAAAGCTTATCAGTGTAAAGATCGCAAATATCAACAGAACCAAAATCAAAGGCTTGTTGCACCACAAGCAAATCTGGTTGAAAATGAAATTATAGCTGCAGTGGTTGTGGAAACTAATCCGGTGGAGGATAAATCTGCTTGGATTATGGACAGTGGCGCCTCAAGGCATCTTTGCAACAACAAGAGGCTTTTTCATCAGTTTGAAGAGGTTGCAGATGGAGGGCAGTTTTACATGGGGAACAATGGCATTGCTCGAGTGATCAGTAAAGGGAAAGTATTTCTTAAATTCACTTCTGGTAAAACTTTGGCTTTAAATAATGTTTTGTATGTTCCATCTCTCCAAAGAAACATGGTTTCAGGGAGTTTACTTGTTAGGGCAGGTTTAGAGTCATTCCGCTTTAGAAGCGATAAGGTAATGATGACCCGAAACAATGATCTGTAAGGAATTTTACTGACTGATGGTTTATTTGTACTAAACAACCCGAATCCCTACAACTATATAATAAAGTTCAGCTTCTGCTTACATTACCAGAGTCAGCTAATATGTGCATGGTAGAGTAGGCATTTGAATATTGCATTTATCAGAAACTTTAAAACTATGTAATCTGATTAAGGTTGTGGATCAAAAGAATTTTTAAAGTGTCTGATATGATGTAAAGAAAACATGTCTAAAAAATCTTTAAAAATGTTGTATACAAAAGTAACTAAACTTCTTGAATTAATACTCTCAGATTTGAGGCTGTTTCAAAAACACAATGATTTAAAGGAGAAAAAAGTATTTTATTACATTTATGGATATTATTCTATATACACAAAATTTTATCTCTTTAGTCTAAAGACAGAGCCGAAGAATGTTTTTAAAATTCAAATCAAACAGGCCGGAACAACCAATTAGAACAAGAGATTAAAAGACTTAGTTCTGATAGAGGTGGGGAATTATACACCAAGTTTCTTTAAGACTTTTGTGCAAAATGTTATTAAACATGAATTTTAGTGGCACCATATACTCCCCAACAAAACGGTATACGCCAAAAAAAAAATAAAACACTAAAAGAAAGAATGATACTGAAGTGGATTCGAAAGTTCTCCGTGGCTAAAGACATTGGAGCACGTGCTGCTATTCATATTTTTAATATGATTAGCTTTGCTATTGTTAGGCTATCATTTCATCACCACAAGATACGAAAATAAGGAAAATCTTAGAGAGAGAAAGAGGTTTAGAGAGAGAAATAAAAGAAAGAAAATGGAGGCTTTCACTATGAGAAAATGAGAAGCAACACCCTCCTAACATGATAGGAGGGCTGTATTTATACTACAAAGAGTATGGACTCCTTGTTGGGTCGTTTAGGCCTTTAATGGATCGAACTAATGGGCTTTAGCCTGACACCTAGGCCCAATGAGCTTAAATGAATTCCCGTAAACTACGTTTTTCCTATACAAGGCTCGGGAATATATAATGACCATCACTTTACATAAAAACACGGCTAACAATCTACCCCTAAGGGGTGGTCATAACTCTTATGGCTTCACATCTTGTGACGTCTTGAATCTTGGAGCCTTGTGTTCTTGGGAATTCTTATGAGGTTCCTTTTGCATGCTTGTGATCTTGGATCTTGATCTTTAACTTGATATCATTTAACTTAATCTTGATATCTTGGTATTTGGCCTTGACTTTATCTTGACTCTTGAGATCTTAAAATCTTTATCCTTGAATCTTATGCCACCTTGCGATCTTGTGTCTCTACCCTCATACTCATTGTCTTAAAAGCTTGCTAACAATCTCCCTCAACATTTGTCTTTGACATGATTACTTGTACCACATGATGGATGAAATATCACTTGATCCACATGAAAGATATACCATTATCATTGTAAGGCAATCTTGTCGATAATGTTCTTTCGAGGAAGTGCTTATACATTAGAGTTTTCGAAAGACTTGGAGACATGTACTTGAGCTTTCATCATGAATTTATCTCTATCGATGGATCATGAGCATGAGGTCTTGAATCTAGACTCAGCTAGAATGAGGTTGAAACGCCGTCACTTATACCTGAAAATTGATGTTAGTGATAAACAGCAGATATCGACGAATATTGCTTTGTCATTCGTCTTAAGTTCGGTTACATTAACCTCCGGTTCCGTGAGGATCGTTTTACAGTATAAATACTATACCTATGATCAGGTAGGTTCAATTTAGAAGAACCTCCTTGACAGGGTTTCCAGCTCAAAGTGTTAGATCCTCTAATGTGATTGCATTAGATTCACCGTACTTGCTTGTTCTTATTACCGAAACGTCTCAAAGCAGACAACACGGTAAGAGTGAATCAGATAGTTACTATCTTTCTGTTTGAGTCGTCAATTCATTTAGTGGACTATTATCGATACCCAGTTAACACAATCTTGATTCATTTAGAATCTCGCAAGTCACCTACCGCAGAGCTATTTGATTTTGACCTTGGAAGGGTTTCCATTCATCACTGTGAATACTAAAGAGTATCACTCTGAATGTTCTAGCAGTTATCACAAGGATAATGCGTATGACTCTTTAATACCAAATGTTGTATAATGATGTACGACATTTTATATATTGGAATTTGTGTCCTAGTGAGATTTTTGATAGATCTCGATGGATTTAAACTCTATAAGTGCACATTTGTTATTTGTTAATCGGAGGCTGGAGCGGGCTGCCACCTTTTCAATATCAACGATCTTGGAGTAAGAAAGCTGATAGAAGCGTGTTGATCTCTGTGAGAAATGAAACAAACTTCTTTTGAGAGAAGCCTGAGTAGCTTGGATGGGTTGTGCGATGCATCACTGGGTCCATGATGACTTGTCTTCAATACCATAATCATCTTTGTGATTACCAATAGATTATGCATTGACCCAGTTTCTGCCTAAGGTTGTGTGGAGGGCTTATTTCTTTTTACCCTTTATCTATACTTTTCTTTTTTATTCTTCAACCCCTTCAATGTTATTCTAACGCGTTCTCATTATCACCATGTTGGGTTTGTTCCAGTGATAACTCATGCCTTAGATAACATTCTTCCTAATCTCACTTTACTCCTTTTTTCAATCATACCTAAGGACTTCTACTCTATCTAAAGGAGTATCCATGGGTAGATCCCTTCGGTTCTGGCTGGATTATGGAACAAAAATTTCTAACCTTAACCGCCTTATAACACCGTAAGAAACAACAGTTGGTCGGTCTTTGGTATATCCATAGTAGCCATAAAACCATTGAAAAAGCAATCAACGTGTTCAAGAAATCATTTATTACACGTTGAGAGTTTTCTGTATCACCAAAAAGCTCCCCTACACATATGCATCATATCATGAAAGAGTTTTGCACATGCGAGGTCAGGAATGTACTTATAATCAAGAGATCTTATCCATTATTAAGCCGTATTGATCACATTTTAATCACTATTCTCCCCCTCAAAAATTGCATACGTGGTGACAATTTTTGACTCATCGAGTGAATTAAAATACAAGTTAATGTACGTTGATCTACTTGTAGACTAACCAAACAATGGGAGAACAGGAAAGCATGCCGAATGAACTAATTATCAAAAATTTATACTCCCCCTCAATAATAGATTATAGTGAAAACTTGGAGTGGGAGTTTGTTGAGCACACAATTTTAAAAGATTTTGAAATTTCTTTTTGTAAATATCTTAAAAAATTGTGCCCAATAGGAAAATGATTTTAGATTTATCTTATTAATTATCATTTCCTTAGTGCTTCTCTTGAGCATTCAAACTTTGAATGTTTATATGACTGTGCTCAAGACTGAGAAGATGTGAACTTCCAGTTGTTTAGGATTAATGTGCATAAATGAACATTTTTCTTTTCTTTAGAGACTGAGTCCTAAGCTGACATTTACTTAGAAGTCATAGAGAAAAATTTGAAGAGACATGTTTTGAAAACATTTGAAACTCTCGCTCGAACTTCATTTATACACCCGTGTTAATATTAATCAACATTTCTAGGTGCGTAAATGTTATCGATTTACGAGAGACATGTCGGAGAAGATTATTTTTAGTATTTTTAAAATTTTTTGATTTTGTATTTTGATTTTATAGGTTTTATATTTTTATATTTTGCTTTTCTGATAAAACATATACAAAGAAATTACTATGATACCACATAAGAAACTAGATATACCCCTTATGAACTATGGAAAGGATATCCCCCTAACCTGAAATACTTACGAGTGTGGGGGTGTTTGGCTAAGGTTGCTTTACCTGATTTTAGAAAACCTAACGTTGGACCTAAAACCTTTGATTGTGTGTTTATCGGTTATGCTGTTGATAGTGCTCCATATAGATTTATGTTCTTAGATGATAATTCTATTTGTGAATCTAGATATGCTGAATTTTTTGAAACTTTTTTTCCTTTGAAGAAAAATGATATTAGTGATACTGGTAGTCTTTCTAATGCTACTGCTAGTACTACTTCTTCATGTGTGCATGCATGTTCTTCTAATTTAAATAATCAAGAAAATGAACTTAGAAGAAGTAAGAGGAAAATAGTTGAGAGTAGCTTTGGACCAGACTTTATCACTGCATTTCTAGTTGAGAATGATAACTTGGATAAAGTTAACAATAACATTGTTTTAGTCTTTTTGTTAGAAGAAGATCCAAAAACGTATAAAGAATCCATAACATCTATAGATGCTAGCTTCCGGAAAGAGGCTATTAAAAGTAAACTTGACTCCATAATGGTAAATAACACTTGGGATTTAGTAGATTTGCCTAAAGGATGCAAACCTATTCAGTATTTAAGAAAAAAATGAGGCCCGAAAATACTATTGAGAAGTTTAAGGCTAGGTTGGTAGTCGTAGGCTACTCCCATAAGAAAGGCATTGACTTTTTTGACACTTATTCTTCGGTTACCAAAGTCGCCACGATTAGATCACTAATTGTCGTTGCCTCCATATATGAACTAGTTATACATCAAATGGATGTAAAAACGGATTTCTTAAACGGTGATTTAGAAGAAAAAATATATATGGAACAACCTGAAGGTTTAGCGGAACCTAATAAGAATAAAGTATGCAAGCTAAAAAAATCACTTTATGGCCTTAAACAAGCACCTAAACAATGATATATGAAAGTTGATCATTCTTAATTAGCAATGGTTTTGTAGCAAATGCATCAGATACTTGTGTGTATTCAAAGGTGATTGGTTCTGATTGTGTGATTATATGCTTATATGTGGATGATATACTCATATTAGGCACTAATATTAGTGTTGTAAATAAAACAAAATCATTCTTATCTTCTCAGTTTGATATGAAAGATTTAGGAGAAGTTGATGTGATACTTGGAATTAAAGTGAGGAAAACTGAAAATGGATACTCTTTGTCCCAATCCTATTACATTGAAAAAGTATTAAAAAGATTTGACTACTTTGATGTTAAACCTATG
The DNA here is from genome assembly GCA_026074375.1 of Tanacetum coccineum. Classification (NCBI taxonomy): domain Eukaryota; kingdom Viridiplantae; phylum Streptophyta; class Magnoliopsida; order Asterales; family Asteraceae; genus Tanacetum; species Tanacetum coccineum. The sequence continues at coordinate 36,567 of BQNB010015342.1, read as the reverse complement.
AAAACTCCATATAATTTCAGCAAATGCCTTAAGAAGAATAAAGGAACAAGGGTTTCTCAACCTGAATATGCTAAGATTATATAGTTAGCGTTATGTTCCTTATAAATTATACTAGACCCGACATATCATATGTTGTAAGTATACTAAGCAGATATACACATAACCCCAATAATGAGCATTGGGATGCTCTTTATCATTTACTCCAATATCTTAAAGGTACTTTAAATTGGTGTTTGCACTTTAATAAAATTCCTGCTATTTTAGAGGGATATTGTGATGCCAATTGGGTTTCTGATAAGGATGAAGTAAGCTTTACAAGTGGTTATGTTTTTACTTTAGGGGGATGTGCTATATCATAGAAGTCTTCTAAACAGACATGTATAGCACGTTTCACCATGGAAGCTGAGTTTATTGCTCTTGAGTTGGCAGGTCAAGAAGCAGAATGGCTAAAGAATCTCTTAGCCGATATACCTATATTGAAGAAGCAGTTTGTGCTGGTTTCTATACATTATGATTCACAAGCATCTATTAGAATTGCTAAAAATAGTGTGTACAATGGGAAAAAGAGACACATTCGGATTAGACATGGAATTGTCAAGCAACTGTTGAAAATGGAGTGATTTGTTTAAATTATGTAGGTCTGAAAATAACTTGGCTGATCTGTTCACTAAATGATTGCCGAGGAAAGTGGTTCTTGAATCATCGAGGGGGATGGGGCTTAAGACTATGGATTGAGATAGTATGGTGGATACATGTATAAGGTCAAATGAAGCCATATGATTCTCACTGTACACTACAACTCCTTCCCTATGGCGCGCAGGTTAGTGCATTTTCTTTTTGAGGTTGAGTTTTAATAACTCTCAATGGTTTAAGATCTCTTTTATGAGACGAGCTTGATTAAAACCACCTTAGTGAATATGAAGGTGGGCCGCCTTCTATAGAAGACTTGGGCTATCTTTCTAGAGCATTCACGAGTACCCAAGGTTTGCGCATGGCCATAAATAGCGCTTGTTGTGATGTATCGCGAAGCTTGCTGAATTTTAAGAGTTTGTACGTGTTGTGGGGGTCTCAAAAAAGGTCTATTTGGTTCAAGAGTAATTCACCTGATAGTCTAAATTGTTTCCTTGCATCACTAAGTATTAATTCAAATCGAAAGTGTTATCACAAATATACTAACCCATATCACAACACAATAAGCATACCAATAAGCCCTTGATATGAGATGAACTAAAATAAGAGAAAAAGAAGAAAAGAGAAAGAAGTTTAGAGAGAGAAAGTAAAGAGAGAAAGCTAGAGAGAAAGAAGAGAGTTGGATAATTACTATGTGAGAAATGGTAACCAACACCCTCTTAACATGCTAGGAGGGGTCTATTTATAGTCCAAGCCTCATGTTGGTGTTGGGCTTTGTTTGCTTGGGCCGAGCTTGGCTTGTGTTGGGCTTTTAGCCCGAAACATAGACACTATTAGCATAAAGTCGAAGCCCATTGAACCCGTTTAGCCTATTACAATACAAGACTAATTGTGACTAAGACGACCGATAACATTCTTGTTCGAATCATATAAAAATAAGGCTAACAATCTCCCCCAATGTTGAGGTTGACTTCTTTCTCCCTAAAGTTGACCTTCTTGTTCGAATGATGACATTCTTGTTGGAGGATATCTTGATTTGACTTTTATCTCCCTCAATGTTGAAGATATGATTTGACTTTTAGCTTTGCCTTCTTTGGTCTTGTCTTCGTCTTGTCTTGCTTGTAATGGCTTTGTTCATTCATGCTTAAGACGGCCGATAACATTCTTTCGTTGTCGTTAATGTGATCTTGATCTTGAGCCTTCATCTTTTGACTTTGAGTTCTTGAGATCTTTAATATTGCATCATCTCCTTGACTTGAATCATCTTGATTTGACTTTCTTGATCAACTTGTGCTTTTGACTGACATGCTCGTACTTGTCTTGAAAGCTTTCAACCTCCTTTTCTTCATCAAGGCTAACACTCTCTTCTATCAAATATTTTTTTGGTTAACAATCTCCTCAGAAGACGATTCTTGATTTGACTTTGAAGATCTTTAATGATGAGGAAGTTCGTAATTATCAGAGTTACTGAATTTTACATGAACTTGAGCTTTTTGACTAATAACATTCTTGTTGCATTTAAGCTGAATGAATGACTTTTGAAGCTTGAGTATGAGCACGTGGTAATGAATCTGACTTTGTTGGAATGGGGATGTAACGCTGACGTTTGTACTTGCATTTGAATGTTAGTATTAAACAGCAGATATGGACGAAATGTCTTTGTCATTCGTCGATTTTAGGTTGCGATAACCACCAGTTCCCCATTTTATAGTATAAATACTATACATGTGATTAGGTAGATTCAAAGAATCTCCTTAACAGGGTTTCCAACTCAAAGCGTAGGATATTCTAACACAGATGTATTAGATTCGCCATGCTTGCTTGTTCTCATTACCGAAACGTCTTAAAGCAGACAACACGGTAAGAGTGAATCAGATAGTTACTATCTTTCTTATTAAGTCGTCAATTCATATACTGGACCAAATCGATATCCAGTTAGAACAAGCTCGATTCATATAGAATCTTGCAAGTCACCTACCGCAGAGCTGTTTGATGTTGACTCTGGATGGATTTCTATCGTCACTGTGAATACTTAAAAGTATCACTCAGATGTTCTAGCAAGATCTCAAGGATGATGCGTAGGACTCTTTGATACCAAATATTGTTTAAGGGTGAACAACAAGTGTTATACATGGATTGTGTCCTAATGAGATTTATAATGATGATCTCTTCTGGCTCTAGACTTGATTTGTGCACTGTGGTTTTAGTACTCAGAGGCTGGAGCTGACTGCCACCTATTCAATATTAACAATCTCAAAGTGAGATGTCGATAGATAACGTGTGTATCTCCGTGACAAATGAGACAAGTTTCTTTTGAGAGAAACTCGAATAGATAGGAAGGGTTATGTATTGCATTACTGGGTCCATGATGGCTTTCTTCAATACCAACAATCATTTTTGTGATTTTGATAGATTATGCATTAACCTGGTTTCTGCCTAAGTTATGTGGATGGCTTCTTTCTTTTCATCCTTTATCCATACATTTCTTTTTAATTCTTCAACCCCTTCAATGCTTACCAAGACGTCATAACTAACACCTTGTTGTGATTGTTCCAGTGTTAACTCAACCTTAGTCGGCATTCTTCCCTTATTCTCATTCATCTCCAATCATACCTAAGGACTGCTATTTCTAACTATGGATTATCCTTGGGTAGATCCCTTTGGTTTTGGTTGGATCATAGGACTTATAACTAACCCTAACCACCTTATGACTTCATCAACGTCGTGAGTTAATTGGTTGTTGGGTATAGAGATCGAACCATAAAACCTTTGATACAGACATTTTGAAATACTCCCCCTACACATGTGCATTGAGATTCGAAATTGTTTTGCACATGAAGGAAAGAGTTATACTTAGAGTCTTAAAGATCACATTGTGGAAACTAGAAGGGGGTTGTATAGTTTACAGGTTCGTTTTACGTTTTAAAAGTTTGCTTTCAAAAATGTTTAGATCCGAGTTATATGTTTAACCAATTCACAATATGAACAAGCAATAACTATCTAAACTAAAACTAGATAACAACAATAATAATGTAAATAGATAAGGAAAGAAACAACCAAACCAAGACACCAAGATTTTATAGTGGTTCGGCTACGAAGCACCTCTTCGCCCTACTCCACTCCTCGAGTATCCGACTCGAGATTTCACTATGTCAACAAGCTCCCTTTAGGCAGAGAAAACCGTTTACACGTCGCTTACGTTATTTTCCGACACTAAGCTAAATGTCGAGTCCTAATCTTAGCTAGAACCAATCTACCACTTCACAAGATATACACACTCACAAGATCTACACTATCGGATCTACACAATATCCGAATCACACAAATACACAAGATAAATACAATAGAGGTTTGGTACTTAGAAGAAAAGAGGAGAGATCACTAATTAACACTTCGTTTCTTGACGAATACGAGTGTTCTTCTCTTGCACTTGAAAGAGAGGGAATAAATGAGAAGAAGAGATTATGTCACTTGAAACAAGATCAAGAGATGTTATTGATCAAGATATTTAGTGAGAGAAAGAAGGTTTTTAAAGAGAGAAAGAAGTGAGAGAAAATTTGTGCAAAGAGGTCTGATTTTCAGCAAGGGGTGGACCAGTATTTATAGACAGGAAAAACCAACGGTGGTCCCATATATATAAGGGGGCCGCCAGTAGACTCCGCTCCCTTTTTTGTATTTTTGTGGGGAAGGTTGTATTTGGTATAGAAGCTTCCGTTTTAGGGGAATATTTTAATTTCAAATTTTAAGTTTTTAATAAAACTTTTCTTTTAATTAGAATAAAATTTGTATAATTAATTTTTTGAAAATCTTTTGTAAAAATGTTATGGATGAAAAAAATATTTTCTTGATCACTAATCATGCTTAATGATTTGTTTGTTCATACCTTAAGTGATCACTAATCTTAGAAATGGAATTTTACGATTAATAATTTGTAAACGTTTAATTTTATTGTAAACGTTTTTATATTTTGTTTTATCAAAACGTTGAGAGGTCGAAAAATATAAATAACGTTTTTAGACATTATTTGTATTAACATCTCTTTGCCATGAATCCAAAACTTCTGGGTCAATCACTTTCGATTGAATCATGTTAAAAAACAAACAAAGTTTTGTGATTGAATGTCGGGCATGCTTTGGTAACAAACCACGAATTGCGATGGGAATCATATGTGCCATTAAAACATGACAATCGTGCGACTTCATTCCCTTTAGTTTACAGTCTTTCATGGATACCAAGCTCCTAATGTTCGTTGAATAGCTAGATAGAACCTTAATATCATGTACGCATTTACAAAATTGGGTTTTTCTGCTTTTAACATGGTATAACACGCTGTTGGCAGATAGGTGCATTTTTGTCATTCTCAACAAGGGCAAGCTCTAATCGGATTCCCCATGAGACCATATCTTTTCGAGCATTAATACCATCTTTAGTTTATTCAACAAGAACCCCAACATGCTGTCACATACATTCTTTTCAATGTGCATAACGTCAATACAATGTCGTACTTCCAAATCCTTATAATATTCCAACACCCAAAAAATTGACTTTTTTCCACGTTCCTTATTCAATTTGACGCCCTTTTCCTTTTCCAAACACAGTGTTAAGATTAGAAACTCGAGAAAGTGCAATATCTCCACTAAATTGTGTCCTAACTCGTCCATACTCCGTACGTCCGTCAAACTCCGAACTCATACCACGATACGGGTGATTACCTGGAAGCGATCTTCAATGGCCCATGAACACGGTTTTTTACAATTGTCTAACCACCTCGAGGATGTCTCATCTTCACAAATTGGGCATGCCTGTTTACCCTTCGTGTTGTATCCTGACAAATTGCCGTACGCAGGAAAATCATTTATAATACAAAAAATCATGACGTGCAAACGAAATTTCTCCTTCATATAGGCATCATACATTTCTACACCCGGTTTCCACAAAGTTTTCATATCGTTAATCAAAGGAGACAAATACACATCAATGTCATTACCAGGTTGTTTTGGACTGGAAATTAGAATGACATCATGATGTATTTATGTTTCATGCACAACCACGGTGGAAGATTGTACATACATAAAAGAATCGACCAAGTACTGTAACGACTGCTCATGTTTCCGAATGGGTTCATTCCGTCAGAGCTAGTCCAAATCGAATATTTCTAATCTCTTTACTGAATTCTGGATATTTATTATCAATCTTTCTCCATTGAGGGGAGTCCGCTACATGCCTTAATTTTCCATCATCTTTACGCTGATCGAAATGCCTACGCAACAATTTAGCCTCTTTCCTGTTTTCAAATAACCGTTTCAGTCTCGGTATGATGGGAAAATACCACAATAGCTTAGCCGAGGGTCCATTTTTTGTCTCATCATCAATTTTGTCCAGTTCTTTTTTATACCTTGATGTTTTGCAAGTAACACAAGCATGCAAGTTTTTGTACTCATTTCTATACAACATACAATCATTCAGACATGCATGTATTCTTTCAACTTCTAGTCCCATTGGACACATTATTTTTTTAGCTTGGTATGTAGAAATAGGTAAGTGATTATTCGCGAGAATCAGTCGGCGTATAAAATCTAATAGCTTCGTGAAGCTTGTATCACTCCAACTACTACTTGCTTTTAATTTTAACAACTCCAAAACAGCTAAAAGTATAGAAAAACTCTTACAACCATCGTACGATGGTTTCTCTGCGTCCTCAAACAATTTTTGTAAATCTTCTTGATCAATATTAGGGGTGTAAACGAGACGAGACAACTCGCGAGTTACTCGAGATCGACTCGTAAACTACTCGAAATCGACTCTTACTCGAGTATATTTTCGAGTCGAGCTCGAGCTTCATAATACTCGGCTCGTTAAGCTCGCGAGCCTTATCGAGTTTCATAAATCGAGTCGAGTCGAGCTTCATATGGCGAGTATTTATCGAGTTCGAGCATGAAATGTGGAAATAATCGAGCTCGAGTCGAGTTTCGAGCTTGAGTTTTATATAACGAGTCGAGCTCGAGATCGAAATATAAAGCTTGGTCGAGCTCGAGCTGAGTTTCAAGCTCGAGTTTTAGTATTGGAGTCGAGCTCGAGCTTGGCAGTACTCGGCTCGACTCGGCTCGTTTACACCCCTATATATGTCTGAATGTGTTCTTTAAATCTCGAATGTCTGTAAATAACAAGATCAGTATCTTATGTGAGTTGAATTTCAAACGTTTGTGAAAAAGTACAATTAAACAAAAATTGATCAAGTTTTGATGAGTTTTATATCTTGTGTCATATATGTCTAGTCTCAATTGATTAAGTGGTCTAAGTCATGTCTGGTTATCACCGTTTTCTGCATTGAACAGAATGAGGAGTGAGTGACTTAGTGACCATTTAGTTGATGAATTAGATGTGTTTGTTTACATGGTATACGATTCATTACAAAAAGAAGAATTTCAAATAACTTGAGTCTGATAATTCTATTCTCAATTGTTTAAATGGTCTAAGTCATGTCCGGTTTTGACCTTTTTCTGCAATGAACAGAATGAGGAGTGAGTGACTTAGTGACCATTCAATTGTTGAATTGAGTTTGACTGATTTTGTGTTCTAAAAAACAAATGCTTTTGCACAAAATATTTTTGAAAAAGTTCTCAAAATTTCTGTAATGTGTCAAAAATGGTACTCTTTCACAA
>BQNB010015342.1:0-25663 GCA_026074375.1 Tanacetum coccineum | reverse complement strand
CGGCAAGATGCGGCAAACTTTTATCAGTCTCGGATTATTATTCTTACTATAGGCTTTCTTTAGAAGGCTGTAACATCGGTTGTGAGCCGACAAGATGCAGCAAACTTTTATCAGCCCACAGTTTATATTTATTATTCATTCTTTTTCATTTTTTTCATTTTACTTTATTTCACGATATAGAGAAGACTTCTTTTTGAAAAAGAAGTCTTCTCTATATCTACATAAAAATTGTTGATTTAAGTTTAATCTCCAAAAATAGCACGTATTATTAATCCGGTTAGAAGCTTATGGGAGAAAAAGTACATACATGAGCTCTTAAGATTTCCAAATAATCCTTGTTTAGCATCCAACTCATATTTAACTCTATCATTTTTCGTTCTTCGCGAATTTTCGCGAACGCTTAGCCTAAAAGTTAAGGAACGAGCTAGAGCTCAACACGCTCGATCAGGTCAAAATTATGACAAAACACTTATTTTATTTTTGAAACTTTTTAAAATTTTTCATTTTTTTGAAATTTTGGTGGTAAAAACGAGATTACGTAAAAACAACGGCTGCAGGCATAATCAAATCGATAGATCCCCCCATACTAGAATTAAACATTGTCCTCAATATTTTAAGAAGGGTCTCTACGTAAATCCTAAGCCGTTTATTAAGTATGCTTAAAGATAAACGTTAGTCGATTAGATTAGGATATTGGATTTCCCAAATGAAGCTGAGGATTTGAAGCTCTTGTGATCGAAGGACAAAACCGCGAGCACGAGAGGCTTCAAAAATCCGGGACAATCCTGGACAATCACAAAAACACAAGCAAACGAGAAAGGAAAGAGGCACACCTCTCACAACAAAAAACACTTATTCATTACTACATAATATAACTAAGGATAAGCATGGGGTGCCTCCCACGAAGCGCTTGTTTAGGGTCACTAAGCTTGACCCAATCCCCGAATTCATTTGTCCTTGGGGAAGGTTTGGAGATCCGGGACAACCAATTTTGGTACGTCCCCTCCAAAGTAGTGCTTAATTCGATGACCGTTCACCTTGAAATTTGGCCCGGAGTTTTGGGATAACTCAACGGTGCCATATGGAAAGACTTGGGTAATGGTGAACGGTCCGGACCAACGGGATTTTAACTTGCCCGAGAAAATCTTCAATCTAGAGTTAAAGAGGAGGACTTGATCACCGACGTTGAAAACGCGGTTTTTGATCTTTGAGTCATGGATCCTCTTTGTTTTCTCTTTATAGATCAAAGAGTTCTCATAGGCATGATCACGAAGTTCATTTAGTTCATTGAGTTGAACTTTACGGTGATCACCCGCGGTCTCAAGGTCAAAGTTTGCATGCTTTAAGGCCCTGTAGGCTTTATGCTCGAGCTAGATCGGTAGATGACATGCCTTTCCGTACACGAGCTTGTATGGTGTAACACCCCCATTTTTACAATATAGCAGCGAAAGCTAATCTGGGGTATTACTTCATGGATACAACAATCATAATCATAGAAAACGACCCAAAAGAGACGTTTATTCAAAATATATGTTATCATTCATTTGAAATCAGAGTTTTACAAAGGCAGGTCTCAAAATCTAGTTACCAAACAATTAATGATAACAGTTTAGCCCATGCTTCAGTCCCATGCCACTCCGTGCCGTATATGCATAATAACCTGAGAGTAAACATCAAAAAAATTAACACAAAGGTGAGTTAAGTCATCAGGTTTGATAAACAGTTTGAATACAAGTCATAGTGTAATAATTGTATAAACACAATTATTATGAAAATGTAAATTGATATGATCTTGGGTCCACCGTTATTAGATACCCGTCTTATTTGCATAATTTAGCAACGAATTTCAATATAATGTAACAGATTAGTTGCGTCATTGACTTGTTTTGTCTGTTTGGACTGACTGGTATAGTATAGTCTGGTCTAAGCTCATGGCACACAAACTGACTAGTGTATATATATACCCAAAATGATGTGATATATATATATATATATAGAGATAATGGCCCTCGATGTAGGTAATTGCCATATACCTATGAAATTCAAATATAGTGTGTTTGGTTACCTATCCGGCTAACACAAACAGGATTCGTCAATCCCGATAGATCTATCCACAATATTCGCGTTCACCCGTAAGTGATTAATGGTCCATGATAATGAGGGACTTTTGGCATATAGTAACTTAGACATTAATTGTAATGGTATATCAGGATAGCATATAGTCTGGAAAACACTTATATTTGTAATTTATAGCATGTATTCCCCTCACGGGTTTATGAAATATTAAAGAGATTAAAAAGTGAGGTTATGAACTCACCTGAATATGTAGTTGTAATAAATATTTCAAAATGAAAGCTGACGACTTTATCACAATCTTAACGGGGAAGGTTGATATAGCAAAATGATAGTAAACAGCCACGTCATGCAACCTGAGTAAATATGTCAAGTCTTAGGAATATTGTACTCTAGAACTTTGGTTCAGAGAGTTATGAGTTTGATTGGAAAGTTTAGAATTATTGTATCACCGTTCGGGCCATCATAATTCAGAGGTCATTCAGTAAACGTTTGAGGAGCTAGGGCACTTTAAATCGTAAACCCAACAACTCAGTCAAAACGTAATACCAAGATGAAACCCCTTAATATGAAGCTCCCTAGTATTGTGGTACGATATAGATTCGATACAGGATTTTTAAAAGCACATCGATGATGAATGATATAATGGTTATAACATAATCGGTTTTAAGCATTTTGTTCAATAACTGGAAATGTTAAGCACGTCAGTGTTAATTATAGTTATGTCTTGTAAGGTTTTGAATACATTTTTATACTTTTTCAAAATGTTACATTTTAGACCTTTGAGAATGAAAAATGGCAAAATATACCCTTGGAGTTTGCACTTTTACAAGTTTGGTCCATCTAGTTTAAAAGATGTACAAAGTAAACCTTGCACTTTGAAAAGTGACATAATAGACCCTTATAGTTATAATTTTGATAAAGTGACATTTTCAGTCCTTTTAGTTATAAGTTTTAGAAAGTTACGATATATACCCCTTGCATGGATAATATTTACAAAACAAGTCTGAATTGCTATGCAAGCTTATTTTAACATTCCAAAAAACATTTGCAGGTTATAGCTTATTAATATAAGCTAGAATATGAAGGTTTAACTTAACAAAAGTTCAGATTAACGATTCATTAAGCTAGAAATCAAAACGGGTCGAATTTGGGTTTTATAATGAAAACGCGTAGGTCTTTATTTCAAATTCCTTAAATAATCAATAAAGTAGATATAATAACATTATTTAAGCATGTTAGGATAGATTATAACAACATTTTATTATTATAACTTTTAGATTTATGAAAAACACGAAATTAGGGTTTTGGGTGTACGGTTTTGGATCAAAATAGAAAATGAGCATGGATTGAGTTATAAAACTTTAACAAGAGTTTATTTAGGATCATATGAACATTATAAGAGTGTAGGAGCAAAAGTGGAAGATCCAAAACCTGGGTTTGAGCTTATAGCTTGGAAATGGGTCGAAATAGGGACTTTTGCACTCGTACACCTAGAATAACGACTCTGGGGCTTCAAGGCTTCGATCTTTCACTTCACTTCTGGTCTTAGGACTCCTTAGAAAACTTCTTGAGCAAAGGATTGCTGCTATGATGGGTTATAGAGGAGGAAGTCGGGGATGAGTAAGAATGAGGGGTGTTCACCCCTATTTATACCCATTTTGTAACTTGGTGGCCAAGTTTAAGCAATGAGGTGGCTATTCCCTGATGTGGCTGAGATGGAGAGTCTAGGAGATGAGTATGTAGAGCTATGGATGAATCATGTAAGCTAGAAACTAGCTAGAAGGTGGTGGATGGTCCTTGTGGTGCCGCGACTTACTTAGGGCCAAAGGAGAAGATGTGGCCAATTTTCTAACCATGTAATAGGTTAAGTAGTTTGATAAGATGCTATGGGAAGTAAGGAGGTGAGTCATGAGGTGCTTAGTTGCAAAGAAAGTTTCAAAATGGGTCAAAATGCAAGATTGTAGGTCGCGGGTAAACTAGGGCTTAAAATGGGTTTTCAAGCTTGCATTTCGAGTACTCTTGTGATATAATTATAGATATATGTTCACAAGACTTGTATTAAGGATTAATAACAAGAATTGATAGGTGGTTCAGGTTTAAAATGGGTAAAAACGAGTAAACGGGTTAAATGTTCATATTAGGGCCCGTTTAGGGTTTCTTGGATTTATTTCATGTATAATTGAGATGAAATGATGATAGAATATGATTGATAATGTTGTAAATTAAGTTATTACAACTTATTTCATTGTTGGTTTAGGTTTATGATGGATAAATATCGAGAAACCGACCATGGTTTAGTATTTTGCTCGTGTTAGAGTTTCTAGGTTTCATTTCATGAAATCTTATGAAATGAGGATGATTATGGAATGTAAATGAAGTATATGACTTGCTTAAAACTTGTACTTGATATATTGTACAAGATTGTTTGGGAAAACGGAGGTGAAATGACTATTTTGAATGTCGTGCTTTAATGACTTGTACATTATGGTTTAAAGGACTTGTACCTTATTTTGGAGGGAAGATGTATTCAAATGAGATGTTATATTACTTGTACATGAGATTTAGTAGCTTGTGTATTCACTTTATATATTAACCTTTCATGGAATTAGGGTTTAGAGGTATACGATAACGGTTTAAAGCCCGTCTTGATATAACGTTGCAAATGGTACATTATATGAGTAATGTACTTTGTAATAATGATATTAATATATCGACTTAATATTTTATGATGTTTTCTTGAAATATAAATAGATATAGATGGCATAGGTAGGTTGCGTGAGCTCATCTACTTTAGTTATGCAAGTTACATTGCATATTGAGATATTGGTAATGCAAGTAATGTAATAAAGTGAAAAAATTTCCCCGTACAATTGTGATCATAGTAAAATAGGTTGATTTTGCATTTGATGAAAATTATGGGTTGTTATAGTCTCCACCCCTTACAGAAATCTCGTCCTGAGATTTAGTCGAAATGCCGGAGAGATGTCAAGGAATGATTATGAATTTTGTAAGAGAGTTGCTAATCATGTGGGATACAGATTTGGAAATGAATAGATAATAAAGGTAATAATGATAATGATAAGTGAAGAAAAGGAATTATTTTTACAAACGGATTGAAAGAAACTTGTTTGTACGTATGCTATATACTTAAGCCTACTTATTTATAATTTGTCACTTACAAAGAGAAGCGTCCAAATCCTTGTAACTGAGAATTTATAAATTCATAGTTCGAAGATTTATAATTTCCTTATTCAAATGAAGAAGCGTCCTAATTCATTTCAGTAAGATGATCATAAATCGTATTACCTAAGCATAAAACATGATATCAAAACGGTAAGGTGTAGAAAATGATATGATCATTAAAGGTAAGATAAATATGGAGATATTAATTGTACTGACGCCCATATAGTCGAGGATGATAAAATATGTTTCAAAGGTATGAGGAGAGTATTCAGAGTTGAATACGATAGAATTAATGGAATTGACAAACGATGTCGAGTTTTGATATCAATAGATAACAAGATGTAACGGAATCATCACTTTATTATTCCATGGATAACTTTACATATGAAACTTTTAAAAGAGTTAACACTTATACTACGTGTCTCGTAGTAGGATAAAAGCAACAAATAACAAGGATTGTAGCTTGATGTTTGGGGTTTTCAAACTTATGAAGTGTGTTTCAGAAGTTTTTGGTGATGAACTTGAATATCTTTGAGGGTTGTTTCTAGAGTAGAAAAGTATGCTTGTCTCTAAGTACGCCCTCTTGTGGCCTTGTTGTTTGCTTTTGAGCACCGATTTGCATAATGTCATTTCTCTCCACAGACATTACAAGTAAGGGATACTGATTGTAGGTTGTTTCTAATGGCTGGTCTTTTGTTTCTACAGTTCCTGGTTAGATGACCTACTCTGTTGCAAGTCTGACACTTGATAGTGCAGGGTCCTATGTGATGCAGGGTGCACCTTTCACACAAGGGACGATTCCCAGTATACCCATTGGTGGCAGCGTAAGTCCTGAAGGTTTCTTGCCTTCTATTATGCTGTTGGTGGTAATCGTTGTTACGTTTGTTATTGTTATAGTTATTATGATAGTTGTTGTTGTTGATGATGTTTCTTCTATCTTCAAGCTTTCATTTGTGATCATTGGTTTCTTGGATAGAATCATGCTTTATTATCTGATCTATTAACCTCTGGGCTATGTTGGTGGCTTCCTCCAAAGTTTGAGGCTTCGAGGCAGTAACATTTCCTTCAATACTTCTGGGTAATCCACTGATAAAGACTTCCATAAGTTTCTCGGTGTTTGGTACCATGTTTGGGCATAAGACAGCTAATTCCTGGAATTTCCTAATGTAAGTCTTAAGATCATTTCCTTTCACGACCAAGTTGTAAAATTCGTCTTCCATTTTCTTGACGTCAGTTCGAGGGCAATACTTATTGGTTAAGAGTCTTTTCAATTCGGTCCAGGTGATTTGATTGGCTTGATCTATTCCAATAGGTTGAGCGTATGAATTCCACCAGGATAGGGCATCATCGATTAAAGTACCGGTAGCAAATGCCACTTTGTTTTCCTCGGCACAGTTGCTACGAGAAAATACCGATTTAGTCCGCTCAAACCAGCGAATGAGGCTAACTGCTCCTTCCGTACCATTAAAGTAGAAAGGTTGACAGCTAACGAACTCTTTATAGTTTCCTGTTTTTGTTACAGGAATTCTAGTAGGTCCGGTGTTCCAGTTGGGATTACTAGCACTTGCCATTGTTGCAGCTTGTGCTTCCAGAGCTGTGGCAATGCCATTAGCAATCAGTTGCTGGATGGCAGCCAAAGTTATGGTTGGTGTTTCAGATGTTGACGTCCTTTTAGGAGGCATTCTATCAATATAAGACAACATGTAGTAAGAATGACATCATAAGTTTTGAAAGGTAATACTTAAAAGAAAATGTGATGTTTAAAATGCTTTAAGAGTAATGCTCATTTTTTAATTTTAAGCACTTAGAGGTTATGGTATGATTCATAATGATGAATACAGAGATAATGATGCATATGATGATGACATAGGTGATGATGAAAGAGAGATAAGTTGGTATTTATGAAACAACAACGTAATGAGATTTCCTTTGTATTAAGAACAACTTGCCTTAGTACTATACATAGTCAAGATTTGACAAGTGTTTTTATTCATACCACATATCCCATGGCTAGGATATAGCTATAACTAGTCTAATAGGTTGCTGATTTTGAGCTTGTAGATGGCATTCAAAAGATCTTCCTGATTTGTTTGGTGACGAGCTTGGATTTCCTCAATGATTTGTTCGAGATCGGAAATTCTAAAGTGAGCAAAAGCAATCTTATCCCTTTACCCTAATTGCTTCCTTTGAAGTTTTATAATCTGAGAACGGACTCTCTTAAATTCGGTCTTTAGTTTGTCACTATTTCTTTGTATGATCATTCTATTAATATGTCCTTTTTCCATTTTCTCAATGCGGTGAAAAGAGAGTTCTTCTAAGTAATTCAAAATATCTTGAATTTGTTCCTCATGATGCTTCAGATGTATCTTAATTGAACTTTTTCCTATCTTAAATATCTGAGGTGGGGTAGGAGTATAAACTGAGAAAGATGGTGATACCAAATCACAAGTTTGATTACGAGATGAATTAGATAACGTAGTTGAGGAAGAAGACGGGGGATGGATTTGCTTCTTATGTGGTAATAATTCTTCAGGAACAAATAAATATCGAGGATCAAATAGTAGTGATGGTGGTAATACCAGAGATGGAGTCAAAATAGCTGGTGGAGTAATAGGATCTGGTGGTGGAATATGTGATTATTTAGCATAAAATGCTTGTACGTCCTTTAAACAAGGATTATTGTAGAAAGGTGAGATCACTGATGGGATTATATTAGAGTTTTGGAAGAGTTAAAAGAAATGCTTCCTGATGAAGCTGGGAAATAATTCGATGAGACCGAAGTATAGTTAAGAATATTCATAGAGGAAAAAGCATCCTCAATATCGGAAGTAGAGTGGTTGGGAGAAGACATCGTTCTATTTACAACCCAGTTGTAAATAACATAAGTTATTTATGGTATAATATAGTATAATAGTTATGTATCTTTACATACTATTCTGGGAATGTAGTGGCACGGAGGACTTTGATGGCTAGAAAAAAAAAGAAATGTGGTTATAGTTAAGGTTTCAACCTTATTCTCTATAACCATGGCGCTGATACCAATCTGTAACACCCCCATTTTTACATATAGCAGCGGAAGCTAATCTGGGGTATTACTTCATGGATACAACAATCATAATCATAGAAAACGACTCAAAAGAGACGTTGTTCAAAAGATACGTTATCATTCATTTAAAATCAGAGTTTTACAAAGGCAGGTCCCAAAATCTAGTTATTCTTCGGAATTCAAGCTCTTTCAACAACAATCAAAGTCATCTCATAATCACTAATGAATAAAATGATTCTAGTATATCATTTCACTTTACATTTGCAATGTCAACTCAACAAGACATTTATTCTGCTGGTTTCGAAAACCATCCACCTATGCTTAACAAAGACAACTATGTTTCATGGTCTTCTCATCTTCTTCGTTAGGCAAAGAGTAAACCAAATGGAAAGCTAATCTACAATTCAATTACCAAAGGTCCATATGTCAGACGAATGATTCCTAAACTAAGAGATCTAGACCGTCCAGTTCCTGTTGAAGAAACTTTTCATGAGCAGACTGATAAAGAAGTAAAGAAAATGGAAGCTGATGATCAAACTATTCTGTCTATTCTCATGGGTCTTTCTGAAGACATCTATTCTGCTATTGATAGTTGTGAAATTGCTCAAGAAATTAGGTTACGTGTTCAACAAATGATGAAAGGTTTTGATATTGGAATTCAAGAGAAAAAGGCTAAGTTGTTTAACAAATGGGAAAGGTTTACTTCTACTGATGAGGAATCGATTAAGTCTTACTATCATCATTTCTCAATGTTGATGAACGACTTCAAAAGAAACATACATTTTCCAGAAAAGATTTTTAAAAACATATTGTATTTTAAAGCTTGGATCGATCTGTGGATTCCGACAAATATCTAGAAGGGCAATTTATGCAAAGACATCCACTCTTTGAAAGCGATAGTTTTATTTATTGGAAAAATAGATTCGAGACATATGTTAAATCAAAAGATCAAGATCTTTGGCATGTTATTACCAATGGTGATTTTCAACCTATTGTACAAAATCCGGAAACCAAATTAAATGAGGTTATCCCTTTTGAAAAACTAACAGATGATCTTAAAAAGGGACTTGCTAAAAATAATGAAGGCAAAATGGTTATTTACAATGCTTTGCCAAGAAAAGAAAATGAAAGAATTTTCTTGTGTAACACGGCAAAAGAAATTTGGAAAACTTTGTTAATTACCCATCAAGGTAATAGCCAAGTCAAAGATAATAAGATCGATCTTTTGGTTCAACAATATGAACAATTCGTCATTTCCGAAGACGAATCTATAGATAATGCTTTTGCTAGATTTAATACTATTATTACTAGTCTTAAAGCTCTTGATGAAGGTTATTCTAGTAAGAACTACGTAAGGAAGTTTCTTAGGGCTCTACATCCTAAATGGAGAGAAAAGGTCATCGCGATTGAAGAATCGAAAGACTTAACTTCACTATCTCTTGATGAACTTATCGGGAACCTTAAAGTTCACGAAATGATCATCAAGAAAGATCCCAAAATAGTCAAAGCAAAAGTTGAAACGAAATCTATTAATTTAAAGGCTAGGAAAGAATCTAGTGATGAAGAATGTTCGACTTTCGATAGCGAAGACGAAGAGTACGCCATGGCGGTAACAGACTTCAAGAAGTTCTTTAAAAGAAGAGGTAGATTCGTGAGACAACCTCAGAACGACAAAAAGGCGTCCCAAAGAATCCGTGATGACAAGAATGGTAAAAGTAATAGAAAATGCTTTAGATACGGCGACCCAAATCATCTTATTGGAGAATGTCCAAAACCACCAAAAGATAAGAACCAGAGAGCTTTTGTCGGAGGCTCTTGGAGCGAAAGCGGTAAAGAAGATGATGAGAAGGTCAAAGATGAAACGTGTCTTCTAGCTCATGCATCAAGTGAGGGATGTTCAGAATCATCTTACTTTAGTGATGAAAAATCATCAATTGATGATTTAGCTTTAGACAACGAATATGATAAGTTATGCAAAATGAGTCTAAAGATAATCACTAAAAACAAAAAGTTAAAAGCTACTAGAAATAGTCTAGAAAATGAGCTTAGAGAATTAAAAGATAAATTATCCATACTCAAGAAAAACAAGGGAGTTGATCTCGATTGTGCAAAGTGTCATACGCTTAAAATTGAGAATGAAAAACTCAAAGAAGAATCCACTAGATTAAATAAATTTGAAAAGAGTACTCATTGCTTAAATGAAATGTTAAGTAGTCAAAAACCCTCCAGTGATAAACTAGGTTTAGGGTATAATTCATTTGAAGCATCATCTAGTGGAACTAAGGAAATAAAATTTGTGAAAGCTCAGAAAAATGTGTCCTCTAATGGAGGTCCCATATCTATGGGCGGCCCCCAAAGTGACTAGGCGGCCCCTAAAATAATTATTGGATCGCCACCAGCAACGCCTGGATCTAAGAAAACTATGTCATTTCAAAAATCCATTTTGGGTCATAGACCAAAACACATAATTGTAAACAAAGCCAAAGTTCCTGTTGCTAGTAACAATGAAGTTAAACAATTCTATAAGCCATTGTCAAAACCCGGAGTTGGATTTTTGAAAGCAAACTTTAGATCAAAAACTCTGCCTCCTAGAAAAGTCAATAATAATTATCCTCATGCCAAAACACCGCAACCAAAAAGAAACATTGGTCAACAAAATCGACCTCATGGCTTTCCCGTAACTTGGAACAATTTTCCACGTCAAAGTTACATGCCATGGGAAATGTGTTCTCCATTTCCTCATCCTAACTAATTGTATCAAGTGCAAGGGATGTTTAGCACTAACAATTTTGGACTCATGAGATATTGGGGACTAAATGTTTGAGTCATTGTACTATATAAATAGATGTGCCTTGGAGTTGACTTGGAACCCGACGAATGGATCAAGGATAGCGGATGCTCTAAACACATGATGGGTAACCGAAAGCTCTTTTCTACTTACAAGGAATACAATGGAGGTAACGTCATTTTTGGTAGTAATCTTCGCGGTAACATCATTGGCAAAGGTACGATTTCTAATGACTCTCTCAAAATAGATAATGTAGAACATGTTGATAACTTAGGATTTAACTTGCTAAGTATAGGACAAATATGTGACAATAAGTGTAGAGTAACTTTCTCTGAACATGATAGTGAAATCACTAAGGACGGTAAAGTCATAGGTAGAGGTATTAGGAAGAAAGGCTTATATGTGATGAAATTAGGAAATAAGCCAAAGGATCAAATTTGTCTAGCAACGATTGATGAAAATTCCACATTGTGGCATAGGAGATTAGGTCACGCAAACATGCGTCTCATTCAATCGTTGGCTTCTAAGGAATTAGTTAGAAACCTACCTAAGCTTAAGTTTGATCAACATTTTTGTGATGCTTGCAAAATGGGAAAACAAGCTCACGCTAGTCACAAAGCTAAGAATATAGTCTCAACGACTAGATGCTTAGAACTTCTCCATATGGATCTCTTCGGTCCATCCGCCGTATGGAGTTACGGAGGAAACCGTTACACCCTAGTCATAGTAGATGACTACTCTAGGTATACTTGGACTAGATTTCTTAAGGATAAAACCGAAGCTTTCGATCAATTCGAAATATTTAGTAGGAAAATCCAAAACCAATTAGGTTGTTCAATAGTGTCAATAAGAACCGACCACGGTAGAGAGTTTGATAATGAGGTGCAATTTGGAGAATTTTGTAATGCCAACGGTATTACACATAACTTCTCGGCTCCACGCACTCCTCAATCAAATGGCGTGGTCGAAAGGAAAAATAAGACACTTCAAGAAATGAGTAGGACTATGTTGAATGAGCAATCGTTACCACAAAAGTTTTGGTGTAACGCTGTAGATACTTCAACATACATTCTCAACCGAATTCTCATTAGAGCTATTCTAGGAAAAACACCTTATGAACTCTTAAGAGGTAGAAAACCTACACTAGATTATTTTAGAGTGTTTGGAAGCAAGTGCTTCATTTTGAACACAAAAGACTACCTTACCAAGTTTGACCCAAAGTCATACGAAGGTGTCTTTTTAGGTTATTCTCAAAATAGTAAAGCCTACATCATCCTAAACAAACACACTAGGAAAGTCAAAGAATCACTTAACGTGACATTCGATGAAACTCCTCCACCCTCTAAGACATCACCCTTGGTAGATGATGACTTAGATGAAGAAGAAGCAATTAAGATCACCGAAAAGAAAAACCTAGAAAACGACATTGTGGATGAAACTTTAGAAATTGATGAAATAATCAACATTAAGGAATCTAGGAACCATCCATTAGAAAATGTCATAGGAAACCTTAACCAAAGAACCCTTAGGTCACAAGCCCAAAACCAAAGTAACTTTTTCTGTTTTATATCAACTATAGAACCTAAGAATGTGAATGAAGCGTTAGGAGATGAAAGTTGGATTGTCGCCATGCAAGAAGAATTAAATCAATTCGTTGCTAACGACGTTTGGGAGTTAGTTCCTCAACCTAGGAATATGACAATCATAGGAACTAAGTGGGTATTTAGAAATAAGTTAGACGAGAACGGTATTGTTTCTCGAAATAAGGGAAGTTATTTGCTCAGGCAACTACCAACAAGAGGGCATCATTATGATGAAACTTATGCCCTGGTTGCTAGACTTGAGTCCCATTAGAATATTATTAGCTTATGCTTGTGCCTTAGATTTTGAACTATTCCAAATGGATGTAAAAAGTGCATTCCTGAACGGTTTTATCAAGAGGAAGTATTTGTGGCACTACCTGCTTGGGATTACATTGATTTTAAAAAACCGATATATCATGTTAATAAATTAAAGAAAGCTTTATATGGTCATAAAAAGCACACCAAATCTTGGTATGATAGATTAAAGCTTTCTTTATTAAAACATGAATATAAAATGAGAATGGTAGATAACACTCTTTTACTAAAAGAAAAGTTTAAAATCTCATCCATTAGTTCAAATATATGTCGACGACATTATATTCTCGAACATTGTCATGACATGTGTGATGAATTTTCCAATTATGCATGAACTAGTGTCGAGATGAGCATTATGGGGTAACTTTAACTTCTTCTTTGGATTACAAATAAAACAATGGAAAGATGGTAACTTCTTAAATCAATCTAAGTATATTAAAGAAATGCTTAAGAAATTTGGTCTAGAGATTTCTAAACCTAATGAAAACCCTCATGTCCTCTGATACGAAACTCACAAAAGGTGAAAGTGTGAGTCCGTAGATAGTACGAAGTATCGAGGCATGATAGGTAGTTTATTATACCTAATGGCAAATAGGCCCGATAATCAGTTTAAGTGTCTGCCTTTGAGCCCGCTTTCAAGAGGCTCCCCGAAAAACCTCTACACCTTGTAGTGATTAAGCGTATCTTCCGATACATTAAAGGCCACTACGCATTAGATTTATGGTATCCTAAGGGACCAAACATATAAACGTAGTATATTTCGACTCTGATCATGCAGAGTATTATGTGGACCGAAGAGCATTAGCGGTAATTGATACGTTCGTGGTTGTTGTTTGACCTCTGGTCTCGAAGAAACAAACCGCTCTTGCTATATCCATCACTGAAGCGAATACGTAAGCGCCGGAAAGGCATGTCAACAAGCACTATGGATGAAACAAGCTCTTATTGACTACGACGTACGACTCGACAACGTTCCAATCATGAGCGACAACTAAAAGCGCGAAAGACTTAGCAAAAACCTGGTGCAACATTCTCGTACCAAACACATCGAAATACGTCACCACTTTCTTCGTGATAATGTCTAGAAAGGACATATCTCAATCGAAAAAGTGTCGTCCGTCGACAACATCGCCGACATTCTTACTAAACCCCTTAAACGTGAATCGTTTAACTATCTACGTCTTGGTTTAGGAATGATGGAACACATTCCATAAACCTTATGTGTCCGCTTCTCCTTTCTAGGTTCGATTCTATCAGTGTTCCATTCAGTATCGTGACAACTTGAATACTTCATCCGAAGTACTTTAAGCATTTTTAATTCGTGAAATGCAAATTAAAATGTCACTCGTCTTTGTTAAATTTTCGTTAAAAAACTCAAGTCCAATACACTTTACTGAGGGCAGCCCCCATATAGGCGCCCCCTAATATATTTGGGACCGCCATCAGCAGACCATAAAATGGAACACTTAAACAAAAAATTTCAAAACAGAAAAACAAACACCCCTTTATCTGCTGCACTCGACGAACACGACCCAAAACCCACCAAAACTCAAATTCAACCATTAAAACATCAATTGAAGATCAAATCAACACTAATAATCAATCCTAATATCACAAAGATCATCAATTGTAAGTCATTTCATCTATTTTCTTTCAATTTGAGTCTAGGGTTCATGATGAACACCAAAAATTGAAATTGGGGATTGATATGTGAGAAATCACATATCCGTTTTATACAAAAAACGACCCTAAAAAGATGAAAAGTTAACAACGCTTATGCTTGTATATTGTGCATTTTGTCTTTTGTGAATGTGTAGGTACCTATATTGCAAATATCATAAGAAAAGAGCCAAAACTGGGCAAAAACAGACACGGGAACGGAAAGAGTACACAAAAGATGGGAAAGTATCAACAATGGTCAACAAAAGTCAACATGGTCAACCTACATGATGACAAAAACCTTGAAAATACCAAATGAGCCCTTATTGTTAAACCTATTTCACTATAAGTCCCTAAATGAATAACACCGTTAGTCCTTTATTATTAAGTGACTAACGGTCGTTAGGTCCAAACTATATAAACCCTTTACAATTACCCGTGGCCCAAAATTAAATCCACAGCCCAAATCCCTTTAACCCAAGTCAACCCTTTTAAAACACATGTCAAACAATGAAACGTATAAAAAAGAAAAAAAGCGCCAAAGATTTTTACTATTCATCATCCCTCCAAAAATTACCCTGCATCAATACGTGGGTAAAAACCCCTCTATCCCAACCCCCCCCATATTTGCATCAAAATAAAAAAAATGATTCCAAGCAACAGCTCATGTCCAGCATGAATTACATCACAAAAAGCCAATGATTGGCTCTCTGACAACAAGAATGACATGCAGACAACAAACACACCAAAGGAAGGAATTTATACTAAAATCAATGTAAAAGAAGCACATGCCTTCCAAACAAATGGAATGCCCGCTGGCAATCCGTGAGCTACACAGTTCTCATCTAAGGGATACGATTTGAGATCAAATGATTGGAAAGAGATTAAAGCCAAGTCAAAATCTACAAGGAGAGTGTAAAAGACCTAGACCTCTCTCTTCCCTATATAAAGGAGCTGAGTCCTTACGTCCACAGAGGAGATTTATGTAGCTTAGGGTAGCTTTAATAGTTTTAGCTTATGTAATTTTTTTAGCTTATTGTTTTCAGTTAATGTAATTTCAATTTCAAGCTTGTACTCAGTTTCTATATTAATAAAAAGTTTAGTTTTCTTATTAATAAATTGTCTTTTCATGTTTTACTTTTATGCAAAATGGTTTGAATAAGCTTTTAAATCTATTTGCATAAGCTCAATATGTTTTTAAGCTACTAAACAGCTTCTCCAAATAAGCTTGAATAGCTAATGGAATTGATGACGTGCTATAGTATTCAAGCTGGTAATAGTTCTTGAGGGTCAAGAGTTAGGAATAGATTAGGTTATTGGATTAAGCTTAAGCTATAAGCTTAAGCTGCTGTTATAAGCTCTAAAGTGAGCATTCACCTCTGTTTAGCTGAGGTGGAGGTACTCTTCCTTTTTCTTTTCTCATTTACTTTGCTGTCATTAAATTTCCTAGCTGATCTGTTTACTATTAGCTTATTGCTTGCTTAATTCCGTTTAATCTAGCTTATTATAGATGCTAGATGCTTATTATGTCTAATTGTTAGCTTAGAACTTAATCTGCTTGTTATTTTTATAAATCAGTGAAAAAATCAAAAAAATATATTAGCATAGTTAGCTAGCTTATTAATTCTGCTTATTTGCTTATTGAATATTGTTCATTATGTCTGTTTTTAGTTCTATAGCATCTGGTATCTAAGTTTTAAGCATTAATTCTCATTTTTATAAGCTGAGTATGGATTTGAGGGATTTAAAGGAGTGTTTGGGTCAAGCAGTACTAATTCAAGTTAGTACTGCTTGAGGCCATTTAGTCCTTTGGATTCATTTTAAATATCATATTTAGGGTTATAAGATTAGGATTTTAGAGCTTTGTAGGTTTAAATCAAGTTTTTATAAAGTTAGTAAGTAGTTGTTTAAATCTGTTCGTTTAAGTTTAGTTTAAAGTGCATTTTTAGCTCAAGCTGGTTCTAGTTAAATTAGTCTCTCATTCTGCTCCCTAATTTTGTGTTCAAATGAGATGAATCAAGTTTTAGGTATGCATCAGTTTAGATATTAAGTATTGGTAGGTTTTTCAATAATTAAGTGTAATAAGTTAAGAAAAACAGACAAAAGCTCTTTTTCAAATCAAAATTTCAGCTAGTAAAAGTTAGAATTATATTTTCAAATTTTGTGCACAAGTAGTTTGTAGGTCACTTTTAATCCGTTTAAGCTTATTTTGTTCTTAAAAGTTCATTTAGCTATCTGTTTTTAGGTCCTAAAATAGCACTTTGTCTTTTTCATTAAATTTTGAAAAACCAAAAATATTGTAATCTGTCTAAGAAGCCTTTTTCATTTAGCTTTTTCTTTACTTTTTTTTAGATTTTAAACTCTTTTCTGAATGAAGTTTTAGATAGACCTTAAGATAAGCTTCCTAGTGGTATAGGCCAATAAGCCATAAGGATCCATCTGCTTATTGGAAAATAAGCTCAAAGTTGCTCATCTGTCTGTTTGGTATTCAATTTTAGACTTAAGTGCTTATTTGACTTTTCAGCTTATGGCTTGTTCTTTTTGCTTATTTCTTGCTTAGATTTGCTTATTAGAATAGTTATAAGGTATTGGTAGCTTGTTAGGTTCTAGTTTAAGCTTATTTAAGTTTTCCAGCTAGTTGAGTTTAGTAAGAAGTCAAATTTCTTTTAGTCTAATCTAACATTTGAAAGCATTTTCCACTTAATTCTTAAGATCAAAAATTTGTTTTCACCAAATTGTTCATTTTCATCTGTTTAATTAGTTGGTTTAAAAGTTTTTTTAAAAATTAACAAAAATAGCAAAAAGTTAAGCCATCGGGTTCGAACCCATGACCTAACCTTTAACACATACTCGTCTCGTCCCACAACACACACACTCAAACCACCAGCACCAGTAGGGCTATCTGTTATGATAGCCCTGCTTTAATTTTATATACACGTTTTTATTTTCCCTTTTAATAAATAAGCTGTAGCTTATCATAGAGCTTTTAGGGGCTTATTTGGCCAGCTTATTTTGAGTTAGTATTTTTATAAAATCAGTCACAACTTTTTACACTTTTAGTAATTTTTCTAGAATTTTTAGGATTAATTTTGTATTTTTAAATCATTTTCTTTTATTAAAAACTTTAAAAATTCATAAAAAATAGAAAAATTATCAACAAAATAAAATTCTATTTTATAGAATTCTTTTAATGCATATTCTAGCTATATTTAAATTTACTTTCCTAGGGTTAAATTAAAGAATTTTATTTTCTAAGAAGAATTTTTGATTCCCGTTCTCGTTTCTTCCCTTTTTAACTTTAAACACTTCTCGTGTTAAGATGTCCTTAACTTTCTTATAATTAGGATTAGAAAATGTAGGAAAAAAAATATTTTAGGTTTAAATTTTAATTTTGTTTTAATTGTCGCATTCTTAAGTCCCGTTATCGTTTTTATGCTTAATTGACTTACTTTGAAATGTTTTTATGTGTATTTAATTTGTAGAAATAACAATCAATATTCAATTCTTGAAACCAATTCAAATCATTGTCCAATAGAAAATGGGAGTTTCAATTTCATAATTCTTGGGGAATAAACGACCCGGTGAACACTTACCGGTTAAACGTACGATATTTTGTGTAGACTTTTACTTTTAATCTTTGTCCTCAAGGATTTCTAGTAAATTTATTATACTTTAGTATTATACGTATCAAATTTTTGGCGCCGTTTCCGGGGAATCGTGTTAACGATTCTCTCGTTTGAATTTGTCGATAGTGATTTAGAGAACCTTTCGTTTTCGAAAGTTACGTCTTTTAAAAAAAATCAAAAATACAAAAAAATATAAAAAATAAAAAGGTAAAAAATATTTTCTTTTTCTTTTTAATATAAGTAGAAGTTTAAACAAAAAAAATACAAAAATATTAGCTCTTCCGGATTTTTCAATTTTTATTTTGTTCTCTTAATTACTAAAATACACAAGCACTTTAACTTCACTGACTAGAGAATTTGTTGAATATCCATTAATAAGTTCCCCGAACTTAAGATTAAAAAAGTAACACGTTTTTGTGTCACGTACGAAAAAAAGCGCACCCTTTTTGTTGAGAATAAGCTTGCAAATTCATTAAGGGAGTACCCTAAGTTTTGTTGATTATTCGTGAAACAAAATATATTTTGTGTTAAAATATTTTTCTCACCTTGTTTTTTTTGCATAGAGCATGCGCACTTAGAAATTCTAAATTTTCCAAATAAATCCACCCTTAAACCATTCTGAGACGTCGAAATAGAAGACGTGCTCCAAACGTAGTCGAACACGAGCTTCGTACTATCGTTGAAGTTGCACCAATGGCGGAACGAACAATGGAAGAGCTACTCCGAGCACCCACGGAAGGGTATGGAGAAGCTATCGTAATACCAGAAATTAATGCAGATCATTTTTAGATTAAGACGAATTTGCTAAAATTAGTTCAAGCTAGCCCGTTTCACGGTTTCGAGAGGGAAAACCCTCATACTCATATTAACAATTTCAAAAGGATTACCTCGACTTTGAAGTTTAGGGATGTGCTGAATGATGTGATTAAACTTATGATGTTTCCATATTCACTCGAGGGGCCCGCTAGAGTTTGGTACGATAAAGAACCTCCTAATTCTACCTTGACTTGGGAAGATCTCGTAACCAAATTCATGAATCAATTTTTCCCTCCCTCGAAGACCACTCACTTAAAAAATGAAATCTCTCGTTTTACCCAAAAATTCGAGGAGACATTTAGTGAAGCATGGGAACGATTTAAGGAAATGCTTAGAGCTTGTCCCCACCACGGATTTACGGAGTTAACTCAAGTAGATACTTTCTATAACGGTTTAAATGATAACGATCAAGACTCCTTAAATGCCGCGGCGGGTGGAAATCTTTTGAGTAAGACTACTAGAGAGGCTTTGAACATTATTGAGAATAAGTCAAAAGTTCGTTATTCACGAAACAAATCGAATGTTTCTAGGATGAATACGACTTCTAGGGAAAGTTCTAGTAAGACGGATAAGAGAATTGATAAGCTTGCGGACCAAATTTCGACCTTAGTTGAGATTGTTTCTAAGAAAGTTGTCACTCCCGCTATGGTTAAAGTGGTTGAGGAACCTTGTGTTACTTGTGGTGGTGCTCATGCTTATTATATTTGTCCCTAATACGATATCAATACACTAGCTAGGTTTGTGCGGAAACGGGTACTTACAATCAAGTAGCCCCTCCAAACCGTGTTAGTAACCAAATGGCACCACCCGGTTTTGCTCCGGTGCAAAATAGTCAAAATAGGTATAACCAAAATCAAGGTCAAGGGAATAATTTTAATCGGGGAAATAATTTTCATGGAAATCAAGTTTTTCAAACTCCAATTAATCATGCTCTAAATTTTCAAAAATCAATGATTCAAAACCAACTTTCCAAGTTCCTAATAAACATGTTTCAACAGGAGATTTCATAATGAGTTTTTAGTTACAAAAGATCTGAATGACCAAATGATAAAAACATGAAAGTCAAATCAACTCGTTGAAAAGGATGAATTTAAGAGTGAAATTCAAAATACGAAGAAGACTCAACACAACCATCTTGAGAATCAACAAAATGCTTTTTCAAATAAATTTTTCAAAATATGTTGATGATTTTTCCAAAACCAAGCCTCGACTTCGGTACTCTTCCACGTAATCCTAGTTCCCTAACCCGAAAGGGTGAGATGAAAGCATCACGTGGAGAGTCGAAGTGGTTTTGCATATAGAGACCTTCATTCCAACACAACCCTTCTCCCCAAAAGTAGTGGAAACGAGAAAATCGAAGAGCGCACGCGCGAGATAAAGACACAAAAAGTGGGAAGGAGCAACTAATTTTCCAAGGAAGTACCGCTCACATCCCACCTCCGGTTAACCCTATTCCAATTCTGGAACCCGATGTTCCGAAGACTTTACCTAAGCCGAATATTCCATATCCTTCGAGACTTAATGATCAAAAGTTCCGTGAAAAAGCTTCGAATCAAATGGAGAAGATCTTTCAAATCTTTCAAGATTTGCGCTTCGACATTAGCTTCGCGGACGCTTTACTTTTGATGCCAAGATTTGCCCCTACGATTAAGAATTTGCTCATGAATAAGGAAAAGTTGTTTGAATTAGCTAAGATACCGTTGAATGAGAATTGTTCGGCGATGCTCCTTAAGAAGCTTCCCAAAAAGCTTGGAGATCCCGACAAGTTTCTTATACCATGTGATTTCCCAGGAATGGAGGATGTTCACGCCTTGGCCGACTCTTGGCGCAAGCATAAATCTTATGGCCTCTTCATTTGGAATACAGCTTTCCTACCCGAACTTACCCCCACACGAATGACTTTAGAGTTAGCGGATCGATCCATTACTCGACCTAAAGGACTCGCCGAAGACGTTTTTGTCAAAGTTGGGAGTTTTCACTTTCCTACCGACTTTGTTGTTGTGGATTTTGAAGCTGATCCTCGAGTTCCTCTCATTCTTGGGAGATCCTTTTTGAGGATCGGCCGTACCTTAATTGATGTGTACGAAGGAGAGCTTATCTTAAGGAACGGGGATGAACGCTTAATTTTTCATGTCGATAAGCATCCTCAAAAGCATGCAAACGAGTCAATTAAAATGATTAATTTCATTGATGAACTCAGCGAGGATAGTTTTTTGGAAAGTTTTAAGATTGAAGAAATCAAATCATTTCACAATCAGTACCGACTCCTCTTTCTGATTCTCGTCCTAGTCTCGTATCTTTTGAGACTAGCGATTCTCTTCTTGAGGAGTTCACCGATGAACTCGCTCTTCTTGACCCATTTCCACCGGGAAATGAGGATGTTGATTTCGAAGCCGATCTTAGAGAAATTGAATGGTTGCTTAACCATGATCCGTTAACATATTTTTCACCTAAGATTACGATTGATCCTAATCCCGAGAGGTTTACCAACGAACCTGCTCTAGCTTGCTTACCTCCACCGGGAGATGACGAATCATTTCTTAAGAAGGATATTCAAGAAGAAAAATTTGAAAATTTATTCGAACCCTCTTTTTGAATTTGATGACAATTACATCTCTAGTGACATTAATGAGATATTAGAGGATGTCGAGAGCAAGGACTCCAATGTTTCTAATTTTGATGAGCCAGTTTTACCTAACACACCTCTTTCCGATGAGGATGAATGTTTTGACCCTGGAGGTGATATTGATGAGATCAATGCTTTACTAGACGATTATAAAGACTCGGGGGGAAGACGTTCTTGATATTTTGCATAACACCACCCATAATCTCTCCCCCGAGGTGTTTTTCGATCATAAACCACAATGCTTTAAGGATGAACTCCTTACTTATCATTGCCCATGTCTTTCCATATGGCACCGTTGAGTTATCTCAAAACTCCGGGCTAAACTTCAAGTTGAACGGTCATAGAATTAAGCACTACTTTAGAGGGGACGTACCACAATTGGTTGTCTCGGATCTCCAAACCTTCCCTAAGGACAAATGAATTCGGGGATTGGGTCAAGCTTAGTGACCCTAAACAAGCGCTTCGTGGGAGGCACCCCATGCTTATCCATTTTTCTTCTTTCTTATTTCTATTATGATGTGAGGAGGCTTGTACTCTTTCGATTCTTGTTGTTTGTACTTGTGATTTTTTGTAGGATTGACCCAAAATTTTTGAAGACTCTCGTGTTCGGTGTTTTGTCCCGGTCCACTCGAGCTTCCTAGCCTTTGCTTGCCATTAGTTTGGGGAAATCCGATATCCTAGATTATTATCGACTAACATCTATCTTTTAGCATACTTGATAAACGGCTTAAGATTTGTGTGATACTTTCTCCATGCTCGGATTATGCATTCGACTTTTTGAGTTCTAGTATGGGGTTATAAGCCTTAGACTAGGAAACATTGAGGACAATGTTTAATTTTAGTATGGGGTAGTATATCTTCGATATGATCTTACCTACCTTTGCCCGTTGTTCTCACGTACCCCGTTTTCCCACAAAAATTTTAAATTTTTAAGTCTTAATATCTAGTTTATTGTTCATATATATATAAAAAAAAGTTGAAAATAAATATGGAAAATCTAAAATAGTTGATAAAAAACAATTAAACACGAATGTAGGCTTTTCATTGGTGGAGAACGAAAAGTAAAGTTTTGACCCGTCCGATTTTATATCTTAGCTTTCCTTCCTTAACATTAAATTTATTGAAACTTTTGCTAATCTTTTATACAAGGAGCTATAAAACGCAAGTCTAGCTTGAAAAAGTCAAGACTTTGCAAGTTCCCATAATTGATTTTAAATATGTGAAGATCGATTTATTACGAGTTTCTTTCTTAGAAATTTTAAATTGTGAAGAACAAGAGATGATAGAGTAGAATATAAGTTTTGATGCTAAAGCATAGACTATTAGGATTCTTTACAGGCTCATAAGTGTTAATTGTGCTTCTTTTATCCCAGTAGCTTGTGTCACCTTATATAATAATTGTTTAATAAATAGAGTTGTGCGATTTTTTGGTTAATAATTAGTTAATAGAAGTTTTCTTTAGTTCCTTTATGATTAAGATGAGTACACATCAGGAATACTTAATTTGGCATACTATATGTATCACATTAATAAATATTTTGCTTATCCCTTAAAGAGCCTTAGGGTAATAGGCGGGTAAGTAGACTTTATAAGGAAATTATATGCCTTATGATTTCTTAAAGAGCCTTAGGGATATGAATAGACATTGTTGCTAATTTATGACATGATTTTGTACCTTAAAGAGCCTTAGGGTATATGGTGCAAATAAGATTGGTCCATTTATGTCTTAAAGAGCCTTAGGGTATATGACATGAATGGTGCCATGCTTAAGTAACCTAATAAAAGCCAAATTTTGGTCGCCTCGATGTGGACTTTAATTTTGATGACATTTGATCTTTGAAAAGGGTCTAGAACGATTAATTGAGTTTTTAACGTACCTTTATATTTGGAATTAATAAGTATCGAAATAAAGTCTTAAAGAGCCTTCGGTATATAAGCTTAAATAAAAATTTGAGTATACAAAATAGGAAAAGGGAGTGCAGTAATCCCAATTAGCTTTTTAATGAGTAGTGTTAGCATCATAACTTGTAATTTTTACAATTATCTTGATTTTAAGCTTGGCTTGGAGAAGTAAAGTACGGGGACGATAAAATTATCCATTTTGACCACTTATTGTGCTTTTTTAATCTGTGATCCACAAAATTAACAATAATAATAAGCATTACATTATGTCACACAAGAATAAGTTGTAAGTTGAAAATTAGAAATATCATAAAAATGAAAAAATCTTTGAAAATGGGAAAGCATGGTGTTTTAAAACTTGTGATTTCTTAACTCTCCCTACAAAAGACTTTGCTACTTTTCAAAGGATTAGTTTGGGGAGGTTTTGAGGTATTTGGTTTTAGAGCATATAATATTGCGTGAGGACACGACAATTACTTAGTTTAGGGAATTTTAATATGTGAGAAATCACATATCCGTTTTGTACCAAAAATGGCCCTAAAATGATAAAATTATGCAAATTGTGCTTGTATATGTGTACTTTGTCTTTTGTGGATGTGTAGGTACGTATATTGCAAATATCACAAGAAAAGAGCCAAAACCGGGCAAAAACGAACACGAGAACGGATAGAGTGCACAAGAGCCGGAAGTTTTATAGCAAAAGGTCAACAAAAAGTCAACCATGGTCAAGCTTTGGTTAACCACAAAAAGACAAAACCTTCAAAATACCAAAAGAGCCCTTATTGTTAAGTCTATTTCACTAAAAGTCCAAAAACCATAACACCGTTTATGACCATTGTTAACTAAATACAAACGGTCGTTAAGTCCTAGAAACTAACTACACCGTTAACACTTTATCAAATAACCGCCATGCCCAAAACCCCCCCAAGCCCAAATCAAACAGTCAAATCATAAGAAAAAGGGCGCGAAAGGTTTTACTGTTCACCTTTCGTCCCAAACTTTACCCTGCATAAAATTGGAATGATTAAATCCCATTCTCTTCATTTATTGACGTGGCCTTAAAGACTCTTAGTACCAAGTGACAACTCAGCAGCCAAAATGTCACCAAAATCCAATGATTGGCTGACTCTGACAAAGAATGACACGCATGTATCCAAAGAAGCACACCTAAAAGAGGAAATTTGCACTAAAATCAATGAAAAAGAAGCACAAAGGCTCCCAATGATTGGATTGCCAGCGTGGCAATCCGTGTGCTTCAATCTCATCTAACAGCTACTACTCATGATCCAATCATTAGAAGGAATCAACGGATAAGATCAAAAGCTGGGATGAGCGTGTAAAAGAGCCTGGAAGCTTCCATCTTGCCCTATAAAAGGAGACCTCACTCACTCATAAAAGGGGAAGTAGTGTAGTTTTTAATAGTAGCTTTAGAATAATTTTTAGATTATGCTTATTGTATTTAAATTCTGTTTTTAATCCATGTAATTTCCTTTTTCACTCTTGTACTCAGTTACTATTTTAATGAAAGTTTAAGTTTTCTTATTGTGCTTGTCTTTTCATAAGTTTACTTTTATGCAAAAAAATGAATTGAAAAAGCTCTTAAATTCTGTCATAAGCTCAAATTCATTCATAAGCTACTAGAAGCTCTTATTACTTGAATACTTCATGGAATTGGATGGCTGCTTTGAGTATTCAAGTAGGTAATAGTACTTGATGGTCAAGTGTTAGGATTAGACTAGGATTTTGGATTAAGCTTAAGCTAAAAGCTTAAGCTGATTTTATAAGCTCTATTATGAGTAATCACCTCTGTTTAGCTGAGGTAGAGGTACACTTTCCTTTACATTTCTTTATGTTCTTTGCTGTCATTAATATTCTAGCTTATCTATTTACTGTTAGCTTAATACTGCTTATTGCTTGCTTATTTCTATTTAGTGTAGCTTATTGATGCTTATTATAGTTGTTAGATGCTTATTGTGTTCTATTATTAGTTTAAAATCTTAGTTTTCATTTACTTGTCATAAATCAGTTAAAAAACCAAAAAAA
>BQNB010015341.1:33725-73436 GCA_026074375.1 Tanacetum coccineum | reverse complement strand
TTAAAGCAATGGTGATCTTGTTAAACCCTAGCTCATAGAGACTTTACCTACTTACTGCTTAATGGCAATTCATACACTAGATCGCCCCGGCGGGGTTGCTCTGACTCAGACGGCCCTGAGAAGCGCAGCACTCCGGTAATGGATCCTTTTGCAGGTGAAGGGGCAGAGCGTTCCCCGGTCTCTCTTGGCAATAGTTTACCTTTCTAATGTTCTGCCTTGATGAATGGGAGAGGTAGCCGAATTAGGATATCACTACTGGCGCGGACTGCGCAGGAAGTTGCGATCTGATATTTGCTTAATTGTATACTAATTTACCCGGGATTTTGCCTAATAAAAGCCAAATAAATGCCAAAAGAATAGAAAAATGTGTGCTTTTGTGTTCAATTGTGCAGGAAAGGATTGAAAAGACAAAAAGAAGCAAAAACGATCAAAAACCGACAAGAAACGGGAAAAAGACAAAGAGTCAAGAGCAAGATTTCGGATCAGCCCGACACAGTCAAACTCAGTCAAAGAAAGGAATAAAGAAAGTCAAAGAGTCAAGAATAAAGTCAAGGGACCAAAGTTGTCAAGTGTTCAAAGTTTCAAAGCTTACTTTGAAGTTAGAAGTCTCAAGGACTTAATTTGCCAAATGAAGAAAGTGATTATTAAAGAAGAAATAGAGAAAGAAAGACACAAGGGCCAAAACTGCCATTATTCAAACTTCTTTTAACACTAGCTTGGGCGGAGACAACTACAAGGACCACTATTGTCATTACTCCAAAGATTCAAACAAATAAGCCGGCTAAAACGCAACAGAATAACAACCCCAACAGACCTCAACCAACTTTCCCGCCCAATTCCCACACAACCCAATCCCGTATTTTTCACAACCCCGCTCCCTTTTAAACCCTCAAATCGTTCATAAACTCTTCACCAATCACAATTAAACACGTGGCAGCACCCTATTGGCCAAGACACCTCTCTTAATTGATCAAACGGCTCACAATCACTTACAAATGATCGATGGCTGTGATTTAATGGAGCTCTCTAGAAATCCTTCCCTCTCTTCACCCCTCTTCTATAAATAGCAGTCTAGGAGTTCATTTTTCAGTTGTTATTTTTTTGTTTTAAATTTGTACTTTGTAATTTTCCGATTTTAAGCAATTGTCTTTCAAAGTTTTTAGCAAATTTGTTTTAAGCTCTTGTATTCTTCTCCTTTAATCTTGTACTTCACAATTCAGTAATAAAAATTCAGTTTAAACGTTTCATAATCCTTTGTTTACAATTTTGAGTCAATTTTACTCAAATAAGCTCTCAATAAGCTCAAAAGAGCTTATTACTGTTCATAAGCTCAAAAGTTAGTTAAAACTTGTTTTTAGTCATTCCTTAATTCACTCTAATCATTTACATCAAGGATCATGATCATTTGAGTGTATTGAGCTCATATTGGAAGGATCAAGGAGTATTAAGCTTTTTCACAGCTTATTGAGCTTTAAGCTCAAGGTATAGAGGCTAGGAGCCATATAGGTATTGAATTGAGGTCACTCACTCAACAAGAGTGACCTATAGTTTCTGAGACTACAAAAACAAGGTTTTAACTCTTACTTTCAATTTAGAATAAACTCAGCTTAATTAGATTAGCTTATTGTTTTACTTTTGCTTTAATAAAGGTTTAATCATCCTAGGCTAGCTGTCTTTTATCTGTTCTAAGTTTTCATTGTTTAGCTAATGATGAATTTTACATTTCTTAAAAAACTGTCATAAGAGGTGGTAATAGCTAGCTGATAAACTAGCTATTTCTTCTTAATAAGCTAGTAATTTTACTGCTTGAATAGCTTTATTAGGTTAAGTTTAGTATAAGTAGCTAAAAAGTTTTAGCTGTTTTAGTCTTTAAAAAGTTTTTAAGCTCACTTTGTTTTGACAGAAAAATATAAGGCAGTGTTTGGTTTAGTCTACTTTTGACTCTTAGAGTCAACACATTTCTGTCAAACTCTTTTGTTTAGTTGAGAGTGGTTACATAACTAAGTTTAGATCAAGTTTTAGAGATTAGTTTGAAGAATTACAAAATTTTAAGCTCTTAAATACCTTCCCAGCACCAGGGCATTATTTCAGTCTTTAGAGTCTTAGAATTTTAGTTTTTTTTTACAAGCAACTTAGAGTTTTAAGTAGATGTGTGTTCACTTAGTGAGTTTAGTAAAGTAAGCTTCAAAAATCTTAGCCTACATTTCTGTTCCTTGCACTTTGCATCAGTAAAACCAATTGCATCAGCTAAGGTCAAACACATCAGCAAAGAACCTTCAATTTACTCTTTGATATTTTTCTATTTTCTATGAAAACCTTGCAAAACTTTTTAGCTAGATTGATTTTAGACAAGTAGGTTAGCTTATTTCCAAATTCTCAGCACCAAAGGTTCAAAAATAAGCTGTTAAGCTTAGTTTAAAAAAGCTCTAAAAACTGTTTCATTAAAACCTTGCATTTTTTAGCTTCATTATCTTTCTAAATTTGTTAAACATAGGTTAATTTTAGTTTAAATCTTCTTTAAGCACATCTTAAGCTTCAACAAGCTTCTTTTAGTTTTAATATTCATCAAGTATTAAGCTCTCAATAAGCCAAAATCCTAAAAAGTCCTAAAAAAGCTAGTTTCTGTGACAGCAACCTTATTGCTTATTTTGTAGCTTATCCTTTGGTCTAAAGTTGAAGTAGCCTTTATTAAAGTTGTTAGGATTAAGCTGATAAGCAACTTTGTAGTTTTAAGTTTTTGCTAATTCTCAAAATTTAATAAGCCAAAAATAATCTCAAGTGCGGGGTCTGTTTGGTATTTTCCTTAAACTACAAGGTTACCCGTTTCTTCTTCAGTGTAACTTTTCTATACTTACCCCGCTTACCTTGTTCTTTCCTTTATTGCACTTCCTACCCTGTTTTTCTTATACAAATAAAATAGTTAAATAATTTTAGAAAATAGTTTTATAAAATTAGGGTTTTAGTTTAATTAAACAAATTAGGTGTCAATTAGAGTTTAAAAATTAGGGCTTTTATTTTTTATAACTTTCTGCACCTTTGTAGTTTCTAAAAATCATTTTTCCATATTTTTCTCATTAAATTTGTATTTTCTAGGAATTAAAATAGTTTTTAGTTATTACTTTTTCTTAGATAAATCATAAAAAATAGAAAAATAGTTGAAAAATTAAAATTCTTTTTGCATTAATTTTCATTTTAAATCTAGTATTTTTGAAAAATAAAAGAAAAATTTTAGTGTTAATTTTTAGAAAAAGTTTATTTTTGATAAATCATTAAATCTTAGAAAAATCATAAAAAATTCAAAAATACATAAAAAATTCTAATTCTTTTTCCTAAAATTTTCATTTTAAATTTGTGATTTTTAGGTATAAAATTTGATAAAAGTCGTTCTTTAGATTTTAAATTTCAGTTTTAGCTCGCGTTTATTACAATTTGTGCATTTAAATTTCGTGCTATTTCATTGTTTCTTTAATTCTTGCTATTACATTTGTAGTATAATCAACAATTCAAATATCCTTTATCATTCTAAGCTCGAATCCGAATTATTCTTAAATTCTCAATTCACGATTTCGTTGGGACACGACCCGAGTTGTACAATACTTCCCGGATAAAAATATACGAATTGTGTTTTCTTTTGTGAGATTTTTACCTTTATATTTCTCTTGGTTGAGAAGTATTTTGGAAAGAAATTCTTACGGAATTAATACTATATACGTATATAAATTTGAACTACACACCAAATTTTGGCGCCGTTGCCGGGGAAGTCGTGAACGATTGTTGAAGAGTATTCGTCGAAGTAGAGTTTTGAAGATCCTTCCATTGGAAGTTATTTTGCTATATTTTTGAAAAAAAAAAAATATAAAAAGTTCATTAATTCGATTCCTATCGAATTAAGTAAAAAAAAAATATTAATAAACATTTGGATACTAGCTATCCATCTTAAACCATTCCAATTAACAACAAAACAAATCGTGAAGTACTTGCGAGGTACGACGGACCTTTAAGTATACAAACTAAAAGGTGAGTTTAAGGGAAAGTGATAGCTATTCTCTAAGCAGTCATTGCGGCTCGCTAAGCTTTTCCGCTCACTTGTGCGTATTCTTAGAGACTTATCGTGAAGCTTGTAATAAACGATTACCAAAAATATTTTTGTTTTCATTCTTATAAAAAACTAAAAAATTGTAATTTCTCCCCAAAAATAATCTTCTTAATCTCAAATTCTTCTTGGTTATTTTCACTAGTGCATGCGCACTCGCTCCTCCTTGGAATATACTATTCCAAGAAGACGTAATAGTCGACGATCTCGACACCGACAAGAGGCAATCCCTCTCAATTTGGATCCGATTCCAATGGCCGATGACCGACCTATGGCCGAGCAACTCCAAGCTCCCACCGGGGGGTTTGAAAGTGCTATAGTTGTACCGATAATTAATGCTCAAAATTTTGAACTCAAATCTTCCCTCATTAATTTGGTCCAAAACCGAATTTTTCGAGGAGGTAATGATGAGGAGCCTCATGCTCATATCCGTCATTTCGAGAGCATTACGAACAATCAAAGTGTACACGATGTACCTAACACCACCCATCAAACTTTCTTCTCTTTCCATATTTTTTTTTTTTTTTTCTTTTTTTTTTTTTTTTTTTTTTTGTTTTTCTCTTGATGGGGTAGCCAAAACGTGGCTAGACAAAGAACCCCCAAATTCCATTCTCACATGGGATGACTTAGTTTCTAAGTTCATCAACTTTTTCTTCCCACCTTCTAAGACCACCAATCTTCGGAACGAAATTACGAATTTTCGTCAAATTGCTCAAGAATCTTTCTCCGAAGCTTGGGAGCGTTTCAAGGAACTTCTAAGGAAGTGTCCTCACCATGGTTTTTCACTCATGCACCAATTAGATACATTCTATAATTCTTTGAGCTATAATGATCAAGATTCTCTTAATTCCGCTGCCGGTGGCAATTTTCTCTACAAAAGTCCAACCGAAGGACTACAAATCATAGAGAATAAGGCCAAAGTTAGATGTTCACGGAACGCCGTGATGCGAGTGAGTACGAATGCTCCTCCCTCATCTAATTCATCATCTAACTTTGAGTTTCAACAAATGGCAGCGGCATTAGAGGATAAGATGACTTTGACCTTTAGGAATGAAATGAATGAGATGAAAAACATGATGAAAGCTCTTGTGCCTACTCCCGCTCCGATTAAAGCGGTGGAGGAAAGGTGTACTACTTGTGGTAGTAATCATAGTTTTAATGTGTGCCCAATGACTAGAGGAGGTTATGAGTACCCGGTTTATCATGATAATTTCCAACAATTTCAACAAACCGCTTCGGTTGGTAATTTTGTTCAAAATGGAAATTCCGGGTACCGTGCTCCCAACTTAGCAAACCAAATGAGACCACCAGGCTTTTCTCAACCCAATCCACAAGCTTCTAGACCTAACCAAGGATATAATGGGATGAGAAATGTGAACCAAACCAACCAAGTTAACCATGGAGCTAACTCGGGCTTAACACAACAAGCTCAAGCTTATCAAGCCCCGAGTACACAAGTTCCGGTGACTTATGCTAGATTTGAGGCTTACACAAAAGCAAATGATGTTACTTTGAATAATTTGCAAAAGAATTTGAATGATTTCAAAAATGATTTTAAAAGAGACAAAATGGAATTTCAAATGACAAGAAGCAATTTTCAAAAAGCAATGATGAGTTTTTTATGCCAAATAGTGGGAATAATGGGGGAAGTAACCATGCATCTACCCCCCGGTACTTTGCCAAGTAACACTATTCCTAATCCGAGGAATGAATGCAAAGGGATTACCACCCGTAGTGGTGTTGTTCTTGATGGACCTTTACCCCCTATGCCTCCTCCTTATGTCAATCCGGACAATGAGAAGGCTAAGGAAACTGAGGTGACAAAGGACAAAGTGCAACCCGAAAGTTCACAAAGTACCGCAAACGTCCAACCTCGGGTAAACCATGGGAAAGGGAAAGATAAGTTGAAAGATAATGAGAAAGGAATGAATGAGAAAGGAAAAAATGATGAGGTTAGAGACAGTATTTTTGAAGAAATCTTAATTGATAAGGAAGAGTTTTTCTTGCCTAAATCTCCACCAATCAAACCAAACAAGCCAACAAAAACTCTTCCATATCCTTCTAGGGTAGAGTATGAAAAGAAAGGTGAAAATGATAAAGTGCAAATCCAAAAGTTTTGGGAAATGTTCAAAAAGATTCATGTGAACATTACTTTGGCGGGCTGGATCTTAATGCCTAGTATCAAAAAGATGTTAAAAAGACTTGTTTGTCGAACAAAGAGAAGTAAACGAAGATGGCTAATACACCGGTAGTAAAAATATTCTGCGGCGATCATTCTCAAAAAGCTTCCCGAAAAGCTTGAGGACCCCGGACAGTTTCTCATCCCGTGTACTTTTAGTGAGCTTAAATGCAAAGCCCTAGCCGACCTAGGTGCTAGTATCAACCTTATGCCATTCTCCGTGTACACAAAGTTAGGCCTTCCCGCATTGCAATCTAACCCGGATGACCTAGAACAACAAATTACTCTCTTGTGTTCCTAAATGAATTGCTAGAGATGTCTTGTCCCGTGGGAATATTGACATTCCGGCCGTTGTTGTAGTAGACTTTGAGTGTGATTATCGAGTACCTCTATTTTGGGTAGACCAATTTGAGACGGCTCGTACTTTTATCGTTTGTTTTATTATGTTTTTGGAGAGGAAATTTTCCCTTAGGACGGATGCGGAGAGATAAATATTAAGGTAAGCAGCGAAGAGCTCAAATACACCACTCGTCCTCAAAAAGAGACTGTTTGTATGATTAATATATTTACATCACCAAAGAAAAGGATGAAGGGATCCAATGCCATTTTCACTTCTTCCGGAAGTTGTTTAAATGTGATATATCTCACTACTAATGGTGAACCCATCACTCCTCTTCCACATTCCCACTAAAGAGGATTTAAACCAATGAGAAAGTTGAAAACATGAGGTTACAACTTGTAATCTCAAAAGAAATTTCCTCTAGTTAGTCCTCCAATAAAAGAAAGACTTAACTTTTGGAAAAACAAAGAAGTTTTGGAAAAGAATGAGATTTTGATAAAAAAATAACACTTGTGATTTTCAAACTCCATCATCTTCTTTGGGAAAAAAGGAAGTTGAAGGAGAAAAGAATCTTGATGTTAAAACCATTGTGTCCTTCTTTGCCCCCATTGGGAATTGTGTTAGAAAATGGGCAACAAATGAGTTTGTAAAAGATAATGATGAGATTAATCATGAAGTTTTCAAAAGTGATAACGAAAATGATTTGGGAGTTCATGATAATGAGGAAGAGGAAATTGCTTTCCTAGATGGGTACTTGAAAATGAATGATTTCTTGAATGAATGATAAAAGGTTGATCTTTGGAAAGAAAGACTTAAAGAGGATTTGGAAACAAAAGATGAACCAAAGGTCAAAAAAGAGTTTACAATGTCATACCCGACATTGAAATACTTAACCATTTGAGACTCCATCTTATGTCGGGAGTGATCATGTTGTTTTATGAGATTTTTAACCTCGTGGATATGTTATTCCCCATGAAACATTCGGTGAGAGATATTTGACCCGGGATAACAGTTCATTATAAAACCTTTTGAAAAGGATGCTTTTAAGGATAAGAGTTCAAAAGAGTTAGCACCATCTAAATCTCTTTTGACTCTTGATGTTTTTGACCCACTCCACCCACCCTTAATAGACTTTCATGTTACCAAAGCATTGTCCGGGTTCACATTTTCTCTCTTGAAACTCTTTTCTAAAAAGTTTTTTGAACCCGGGATCAAAAATGCTACGGTATATCTTCATACCTATTGGGGAGGTTTCCACCTCTTGGAATTTCTTCATCCCTACTATTATCCTCCATAATGAACCTTGTTGGAATATGAGTCAAGCTTAGGGACTCTATAAAAAACAAGCGCTTCGTGGGAGGCACCCCATGCTTATCTTTTTATCTTCTTTCTATTTTTTCTTTGCTTCCCCAAGGACAAATCAATTAGGACGAGTATAGCTTGACCTCCTGTTAAACAAAAACTAAGCCGTTTAAGTCAGTCTAAGAGCTAACAATGAAAATTGATGAGAGGAGCTTGTTATCTATCGTTCTTGTTGGTTGTTTTCTAGGTTTTTTCGAATTGGAGATTCATGGTTCAAAGTGTGGAAGAACAAAGCAATGTCCACAATTGCCATTGAGTCTCCAATCTCTCTTCCATAAAGGTGGAATCTCATATCCTTGTCTTTATCGAAGTTTTAAAAATTAAAAAAAAAAAAAAAAAAAAAACATCTATTCTATTGGCATGACCTTAGGAAATTTTTGTTAGATTCCTTTTGACCGTTTTTGGTTTTTTTAATATTTTGAAACTTGAGGACAATGTTTCATTTAGTTTGGGGAAGGATAGCCTTCGATATGAACTTGCACTTCACGCAGACCTTGTTTTGAACCTTTTGAATTACCCTTTTGTGAAAAAAAGTGAAAATTTTAAATTTTTGCTTACAATAGAAGCTTATGTTTGGGAAAAACACCACATTTTGTAATCCTTGGTGAAAATAGGAGTTAATTTAGACTGACCTTGAAAATGCCTAGCTAGTTCTTTAACCTACCTTAGTTGTGGGCTAAAAGCTTCACAAATCCTATTGCATTGGATTTAGAAATGTGAAAACAAGAGATGATGTAGTTAAATATAAAGTGTATTTGCTTAAGGCAGGGGTTTATGTTGAAAACCTAAAGCTATCTGAATGATTTGTGTCTTTTTACTCCCACAACTCTTAAACACACCTAATCATACGTGCTCTTTTGAATTTAATTAAGTCAATCAATGTCTTTAGAAAAAGTCTTACATTTTGGAAGTAATTCATCTATTATGTAAGAAAGATTTTTGTTTTCAAATTTACAAGTTTATTTCTAAAGTGAAAATTTTCCATTCACAAAAA
Source organism: Tanacetum coccineum (assembly GCA_026074375.1). NCBI lineage: Eukaryota > Viridiplantae > Streptophyta > Magnoliopsida > Asterales > Asteraceae > Tanacetum > Tanacetum coccineum. The sequence continues at coordinate 64,468 of BQNB010015341.1, read as the reverse complement.
TATAATTATAAAAAGAATGCCAATGAAGCATTTCTAATGCAAAAGCATTATTTTTCGTGCCAATGAAGCATTCGCAAAAATAGAATAATAAAAGCTATATATAGTCTTAATCGTTGGCGTATCCATGTTGAGAGTGAGACTCGGATGGGGTCGCAACTAAGGATTTAAAACTATTACGTGGAATCAAGTTTCGACAATCATCACTAGGGAGCGCGGCCTAGGTGGTGATTGAACTAAGGGACTTTGATTCTAGGCTTTGTTAGGGAAGAAGGTGTTGTCCGCGATTATCCCACAACGTTAGTAGCAGAAGTGGGGTCGAACTAAGAACACCGTTGTTATGCGATAATCTTATTTGGGAGAAAGGCCTAATAGGGGTCGAACTAAGAAAACTTCCATTGCAAAATATAATATATAAATAATTTCTAGTATACATTGAAATAAAAGAATGGTTAAAAATTTCATTTCTAAAATCAATTATAAATTTTGTTTTCCAATTTCTTTTAGCTTTGATTGAGGTTTATCTATGTTATTAACATTTAAGCTCACAAGGCTTAAGTGTAAAGCTTTGATGGATTTCCAACATAAAAGAAAAAGTTGATCAATGGTAAGTGAAAAGAGTGCACACCTCTTAATCATTAATTTAATCTTGGGATTAAAAGTTCACAAGTTGTAAGTATAAAGAGCTTAACCATGTTGGACTTATATTGACAATGATCTTGTTTAATAGCTATGTTTCGTCCTAGTGAAAATTCAGGGAAGACGATTTTCCCGGGGGGGGGGGGGGGGGGGGGGGGGGGGGGGGTTTCCTCTTTGTGCTACTATAAAACGTAGTAGCCTATTCAATGAGCCTAAAAGTTTGCAAATTGCAATGATTAGCCATTAATGTTGTTTTTCCATGAGATAAAATGTGAAAAAAGCCTTAAGATGTTTAAAAGGGGATTCATAAAAGGTGAAAACAAGGGCTTTTTGGAAACTTGTTTAGTTTACAAAGTGTACAATTGATAAAAATGCGTGAGACACGGCAAATCCTTAGTTAGGGGAATTTGAAAGTGTTTTAAAATGGATACAGTAAAAGTACCCAGGATTTCGCCCAATAAAAGCCAAAAAAATATGCCGAACAGATGGAAATATGTGTGCTTTTGTATCTCAACGTGCAGGAAAGGATATCAAAGTCAAAAAGAGCAAAAACGACCAAAACCGACAAGAAACGGAAAAGACAAGTGATCAAAGCCGGATCAGCCCGACACAAGGAAAAAGTCAAATTAAGTCAAAGGAGGTCAAAATCATGAAAAGTCAAGTCAAAGTTTGAAGTGAAATGACATATATACCCTTTTAAAAAAAAAAAGAAGGGATGTCAAAATTACTAAAATACCCTTTGGGCCCTTCTAACACCATTCGGATCACAAAAGCCCAACAATAAGCCCAAAATCAAAACCATTTCTTGTTTTAAAAACTACAAGGGCCAGAAATGCAAATTTTCAAACTTACTTATACACTACACTTTGGAAAAAAGAAACACAAGGACTTGTTATGCAATATTACCAAACTTTCAAACAAGCCGCGGGTTATCTTTTTCTTCTATCAGCCTTGTAACCGTTTTTTCCTGCCAAAAAGACCGAAACACCCAATTCCCAAATTCCCTTCTCACCGTTTCATCAAAACTCCACCCCACCTCGTATTTACAATCTCCACGTCATTTTTATGACGTGGCAGCCTCCCATTGGTGCGAACACCTCGCCCATCACATCCAACGGCTAAGATTCAAGTTAAAAGTGATCAACGGCTTGGAAGGATTGAAGTTCTCATTCTCTCTTCACTTTTACCTATAAATAGTAGCTTGATATTCAATTTTAGAGGATGGAGAGAGAGTTAGTTCAATTTCTTTGTAATTTTCTTTTTTTTTAGCTTTACATTACTGTTCATACGTTGCAAATATAAGCTTTTAAAATCTTCAAGTCATTTGTACTTATTGTTTACTTATCTTGTACCTTCTTTTAAAAGCAATAAAACTAATTGTTGTGTTTGGTGTTCAAGTTTTCAATGAAATAAAGCCAGATTTAGCTAATAACTTTGAAACAGCTCAAGTGAGCTTATTCTGTTTTCTCTAGTTCCAAATTGTTAAAATGTTGTTAAAGCTTTTTAAATATTGTATTTGTCTATTTTTTTCAACCTATTGGTCCAATTGAATTCATTTGATTGAGTTTGGAAGAAAATAAGGAGTGAAAAAGCAACTTTCAGCTTATTGAGCTTATATGCCTGCTGGTTTAGAGCAAGTGCCATATAGGTTCTGATTTGAAAGCCACTCACTCAGAAAAGATTGGCTAGGTCAGAAGACTACAAAAGATCAAAGTTTAAGCTCATAATTTTTATTTCAGCAATACACATAGCTAATTCAGTATCTTATTTCTTTGATCTTTTTGTGTTTAAACCGTTTAATTTTGCTTAGTTGCTTAGAGATGCAAATGTTTTTAAGCTGATTGTAGATAGAACTCATTGAGACTCATGTGTCTATATTCTGTCATTTAGAAGGTTAAGCTAGCTGAGAAAGTACTTATTTTTTGAACATAAGCTAGGAATTTTAGAGTTTAAATAGCTTAATTAGACTAGTTATAGATAGAGTAGATATAAGATTTTTAGTCATTTAGTTTGAAGTTAGTTTTTAAAAGCTGTTTAGAAATGATCAAAAAGTGTAAGTAGTGTTTGGCATTACACTATTTTGACTCTAAAAGTCAATTACCAATAGTCTAATTCTTTTCTTTAGTTGAGTCTCTCATGAGAGACAAGATTTCTAAAGGTTTCAGAAGTCAATTTGCATTCTTAGAGATTGAATGGTTTAGAAATAGTTTACTAGCACCAGGACAGTTTAAAGGTTTAAGTAGATTTTGTAGTTAAGTGTTTCACATCATTCTAGTGTTCAAGTTTGGTTAATGTAGGTTTAGTAACATTTTAGTGAGTTATATCATGATTCTAAGTTTAATGTATGGCCTGCACTTAAGACTTACCAAGTACACCAGCATAAGCATATGAACTCAGTTAAACTGCTGATACTCCATCATTTTTAAGCTGTCTTTTAGCTCTTGTAATTAGGAGATAGAACTTAGTTTTAGCATTTTAGTAGAATTCCATTAGCTATACATAATTCATCTCTTAACTTTCATTTTTAAGCTTTAGTCTAGCTTTAATGTTTTCGCAAAAGTGGTATTAGCAGCAGCTGAGATTTCTGATTTTCTTTTGGATTCCTATTTTCTAGTTGTTCATTCCAAATTCCTTTTATCTAGGTTTATTCTATATCTCATAGTATAAAGCTTATTTCAAAATTCTAGTTTCTAGGATTTAGATCTGAGCTAGTTGCTTATTAGAAATTGCTTAATATAATGATTACCTTGTAAACTTTATTAGGATGGTCAGGATCTTCAAAACCTAGAGGTTGACATACATATACCTCCTCTTCAATCTGACCATATAGGAAGGCACTTTTGACATCTATTTGGTAGACCATAAAACCCATATAAGAAGCATAAGCCATGAATATTCTTATTGCCTCTATTCTAGCCACAGGTGCAAAGACTTCATCATAGTCTATGCCCTCTTCTTGAGTATGTCCTTGGGAAACAAGTCTTGCTTTGTTCCTGATGACTATCCCCCTTTTATCTTTCTTGTTTCTGTAGACCCACTTTGTACCAACTGCTAGACCAAAGTTAATACTGTTGGATGACCGTTAGTACTGTTTGGGCCTAACAAATTTTTCATTAATTAATAGAGTCGTTGAGATATTTCCGCCAAATTCCTATGTTATAGGGGTTTGACCAATTGGACTTTCGTGATCTTTATATATATATGTTAACTTTCATCACGATAAACTCAATTTCTTTAAATTGGTCAAACTATATCTCTCCGTTTCTCTATTTAAATCACAATTAACTTTCTCCTGCTTTCATATATTCATCCACGATCATATCCTACTCGATTACTCACAGTTGTATTTATGGCAAACTTGGAGTTTTGTGACAAGCACAACATGGTAGCGTTTCTAGAAAAATCTACGGGAAGTGCAGGGTTTTATCAGATCATCGATTTCCTAAATCGAAGTCACATTTGCTATGCACTCACCAAGAAGCCAGAGGTTTGTGTCTCCTTTCTCAAACAATTTTGGAGGTCTGCTGAGGCTTCTACTGATGATGATGGAGAAGTCAAGATTAATGCTACTATTGATGGTCACTCATTGTCTATCACCGAAGGATCTTTAAGACGACATCTCAAGTTAGCTGATCAAGATGGTGTCACTTCTATACCCAACTCAGAGATCTTTGAGCAATTGGCGCTTATGGGATATCACACTGACTCAGATAAGTTAACTTTTCAAAAGGGTGCTTTCTCACCTCAATGGAGGTTTCTTATCCACTGTATTCTTCATTGTATTAGCCCAAAGAAGACTGCTTGGGAGCAGTTTAGTAGTAACATTGCCACTGCTGTTATATGTTTAGCCACCAATAGGAAGTTTAATTTTTCTAGGATGATTTTTGAGCACATGGTGTCTAATATCTCTAGTCCCCATAAGTTTTTGATGTACCCAGGGTCTATTCGATATGGGTGGGCCCTTTAGTATGCAGAGACACCAGTTTCAACAACACACTAGAACATACCCTGTTCCCTCTCTTAGCATGAAAGTGTTTAACAATATGAAGAGGCCAACAAAGGGTTATTCAGGCCAGGAGGTTGCTTTATTCCCCACTATGATAGAAGTTACTGCACCTTCCACTTCACCTTCCAGAATTACATCCTCACCTTCCCACTCACCTGAACATTCACCTTCCCCTACACCTTCACCTTCACCTGAACCTACCCCTGCTCATACCACTGCTGATGTAACACAACCATCACCTACACAACCCTCACCTACTCAACCCTCACCCACACAACCATCACCAACACAACCTGGAATAGAACACCATCTTCCTACACCTCATGACTCACCTCTCCATGCTGTTCACTCACATGGAAGTGATGAGGGTAGCTTGAAACTCAATGAATTGACAGTTTTGGTTACCAAACTTTCTGACAGGATTGGAGCATTGGAGGATGACTTGAAGAAGACAAAGAACATCTATAGTTCTGCATATACCAAACTTATTCTCAGGGTCAAGAAGTTAGAGGCAAGAGTAAAGATTGGGAAAGCAAGGAGACAAGCTAGAGTTATTCTTTCAGATGATGAAGACCTTGAAGATGATTCTTCCAAACAGGGGAGGAAATTATCTGATGCAGAGGTTCAAGAAAAAGCAAGTACTGACACTGAACTATTTATTCAAGAAGTGACTCCAACTGAAGTCATTCAAGACCAAGAGGGCAGTAAAGGAAAAGCAGTGAGAAGTTAGTATCTGGAGCAAAGAAATGTACTGCTAGTGAAGAAGTTCTAATACATTGTACTGCTGAGGTAAACCTTAGTACTGCTGGAGGAACTATTAACTATTCAAGAAGGAGTGCAGAGAAAAGGTCAAGACAAGACAAGGGAAAAGCCATAATGATAGAGTCTGAGCCTAAGAAGAATCTAGAAATGTGCTTGAAACAAGAAAGTTAAGTTATGCTGAAGCCATCAAACTTGATGAGGCAGTGAATAGAGGAACAAAGAGCTCAGATTGCAAGAGATGAAGAGATTGCTAGACAGTGGGATGAAGAAGAAAGGAAAAGAGCTATGGCTGAAGCTAAGTCTACTAAGAAGATTGATTGGAATGATCCTTCAGTCATCAGATATCATTCTCTAAAAATGAAGCCAAAGACAGTTGCCCAAGCAAGAAGAAATATGATCAAATATTTGAAGAATCAGGGGAACTACAAGATCAGTGACTTCAAGGGAATGTCTTACAATGACATAAGGCCAATCTTTGAAAAGGTTTGGGATTTTAATCAAAATATTGAGCCTATGGATGCAGAGCATGGAAGTGGAAAGCAAAAGTCTCCTGAGAAGTCTCCTGAAAAGATGAAGTCTGCTGAAAAGATGGAAGAAGATGATGTGGCTAAAGAAACTGGAGCAAAGAGAAAGAAGTCCATTCCTAGAAAAAGCACAAGGAAGAGACAAAAGAGTTTTACCCTTTTTTTTTTTCCTTTTTTTATTTTTTTTTTTACCTTGTTTTTCGAGGTATGATGCTGAGAAGGAGAACTCAAAGAATTTTTAGGACATATACCAGAGAAGAGGTTCCTATAGAAGTTGAATCTATATCTACAAAGTTTCCAATTAGGATTGGAAGATTTTGGGTTAACAAAGACTTTCATGTATTATCAAGTATTCAGAGGAGATGGCAGTTCAAAGAATTATAAGATACTGAGTGAAATGCTTGAAGATTTTGATAGACTGGATGTAGAAGAATTGTACAGATTAGTCAAGGAAAGGTATAGTGCTTCAAGACCAGAAGGATTTGATCTGATGCTTTGGGGAGATTTACACACTTTGTTTGAGCCTGATGAAGATGATGAGATTTGGAAAGATCAGCATGAATACAAGTTGTTAAGCTGGAGATTATATGATTTTTGTGGTATTCACATTTTGTTGATGGAGAATGGGTTAGCAATTCATATGTTGACAGAGAAGAAATATCCTTTAAGCCAAGAAATGATTTCCAAGATGTTGAAGAAGAAATTAGAGGTTGATCATGAGAGTTCACAGGCAATTGAACTTCTAAGATTTATAAGATCTCAAGTGCAGAAGTGAAAGAAATGTTTGAAAGAATCATCAGCAGAGGAAGAAGACTAGAAGATTTTATTCAGAAGAAACTTGATGATTTGAAGGACAATCACAAGTTTAGGGGAGGATTGTTAGGAATAAATCTTCACAAGACTTAATACTGCCAACAGTACTAATGGAGTTAGTACTGCCAGTACAAACTTAGTACTGCCAGTGTTAATTAATACTGCTAGTAGAAAGAGTTAGTACTGTTGATGGTCAAAACTGCTAAATTGGAGATTAAGGATTGCATGGAGATTATTACAGGATGGTTATATTTGAATTGTAACTGATCCTAAAAGTAGGCTGTTATCTCTTTGTAAGGACTCCTGTATTCTATAAATGGAGAGCCCTATGTTTAGAATAGAAATATACTTTTCAAGTGATAGAAATACTTAGAGAGAAAAATTGTAATAGCTTTAAGGTTTTTGTAACCCCAGTACTACAAGAGTACTCGTATTATTCTAATAATATTGAAGCAGTTTGTTCATTGTTCATTGTTTGTTTTGGTTATTACTGTTCCATTAATAAACACCTCTAGAGTATCAAAGTGTAGATTCCGCATACACTTTGGTATACATACAAAGTCTCAACCATTGTTATTTTGGATTCATCCAAGGTAACATACTCTTTACTAGGTAAAGAACCGATCAAGGCGTGGGATCAACAAGTGGTATCAGAGCCTGTGCTTTGAGAAACTTTGATCTAGAGAAAATGGAGTTAGAAAATCTTTCCCCCTACTGAACAATGCGAGGGTGGGTGTGTTGGGGGTGGGGGTTGTGTTGGGTGGCGTTGGCAAAGCTTCCCATGCTCAAACTAGGAGAGTATGAGATGTGGGAAATCAGAATCAAGCAGTACTTTCAGATCCAAGATTATGCATTATGGGAGGTAATAGAAAATGGAAATTCGTGGGTACCTATTCCTGTTACAGCACCAGAATCTGGTCCATCAACAGCATTGAAGATGACTGTGCCCTCTACTGCTGAAGAAAAGATTTGCAAAAAGAATGATGTAAAGGCTCGAAGTCTTCTGCTTATGGCACTACCAAATGAGCATCAACTTACCTTTAACCAGTATGTTGATGCTCAATCAATGTTTGTTGCCATTAAAGCTCGCTTTGGAGGAAATGATGCAACAAAGAAGACACAGAAGGCCTTACTGAAGCAACAGTATGAAAACTTTAATGCTACAAGCTCAGAATCATTGGACTCTATCTTTAACAGGCTTCAAAAGCTTGTTAGTAGATTGGCAATTCTGGGTGTAGATACTCCTCCAGAAGATCTAAATGTTAAGTTTTTGAGAAGCTTACCTTCTGAATGGGATACACATGTGGTAGTCTGGATGAACAAACCTGACTTTGATACTATGGGTTTGGATGATTTGTACAACAATTTTAAAATTGTTGAACAAAAGGTTAAGAGAACTGCTGCTGCTAACAATGATGATAAGAACTTGGCATTTCTAACCACTTCCAGTCCAAGCAGTACTAATACTATTAATACTGTTAACACTGGAGTTAGTACTGGCAACACCAAGGTTAATACTGCTAGTACTGAAACTAGTACTGCTAGTTTTAGTGATGCCACAGTTTATGCCTTTTTGTCCACTCAACCACAAGGGTCTCAACTAGTTCATGAAGATCTTGAGCAACTTCATGATGATGATTTGGAAGAAATGGATCTAAAGTGGAATATGGCACTGCTAAGCATGAGGGCAAGAAAGTTCTATCAGAGAACTGGAAGGAAGATTATCATTGATGGAAGCAGTACTGCTGGATATGATAAATCAAAAGTAGAATGTTTCAACTGTCATAAAATGGGACATTTTGCCAGAGAATGCAGAGCACCAAGAAGTAAAGACAACAGAAATTGGAATCAAGGAAGCTCATCAAAGGCAGTAAGGATTGAAGATGCTTCTGAAAAGGCAATGTGTGCTATAGATGGTGCTGGGGGGGGGGGGGGGATGGATTTGATTGGAGTGACATGGCAGAGGATGAAATTCAAGCAAACATGGCTCTCATGGCATTCACAGATTCTGAGGTATCAAATGATAAATCTTGTTCTAAATCTTGTTTGCAAAATTATGAAGCTCTAAAGAAACAGTATGATGATTTACTTGTTAAATTAGATGATACTGGTTTTAAAGCTTCTACATACAAAAGAGGTTTATCAATTTTAGAAGGGCAAATCATTAAATATAAAGAATCTGAAGTCCTTTTTTCTGAGGAAATTGCTTTGCTTAAAAGAAGTGTAGGTCACAAAGAGTATCTAATGGGATTACTTAAGACTGAACTTGAAAAGGTTAAGGAAGAAAAGGAGGGGTTTGAGTTTAAGATTGCAAAGTTTGAAAAATCATCAAAAGACTTAGATCAGTTGTTAGCAAGTCAGATAACTGACAAAAGCAAAAAGGGATTTGGCTACAATGTTGTCCCCTCACCTCATCCTTTGATTCTAAATAGACCAACACCCTTAGATTTATCTTATTCAGGTCTACAAGAATTCAAACAACCTGAGGTAAATGAGTATGGACTTAGGGATTCAAGTGTCATGCCTATCACTGGTTGTGATAAAGAGTCAGATAATTCTAAGGAGAATACTGATGACTCTTTAAAACAACAACAAAAGAAAAAAATCTAAAGACGGATTCTAGCATTAGTTTAACGTCATCCACCTTAGGTATACAAAGATTGGAAAGAAAAGTTTTTCTGTCCTGCTAATCAGTTGGGAAGAAGATCAAGAAAGCTAGAGAGAATAATGATGCTCCAATTATTGAAGATTGGGTGTCAGATGATGAGGAAGAAGTTGAGCCTATCCCTAAGGTAGAAAAGAAAACTGCTATACCTACTGCAACTAAGAAAGAGTCAGTTAAAACTGAAAAACCAATTAGAAGGTCAGTTAGGTATGCAGAGATGTACAGGTCACAAGGACCTAGGGGGAACCAAAGGAATTGGAATGGTCAAAAATCCAATCAATTAGGATGTAACTTTGTTTTTAATAACAAGGCATGTTTTATCTGTGGTAGTTTTGATCACATTCAATACAGTTGTCCTAATGCTCACAAACATATGGTTCCAAGAGCAGTCTTAATGAAGACTGGCCTAAAAACTGTTAATAATGCAAGGCCTGTTAATACTGTTAGGTCTGTTAACACTGCCAGACCTTTTAGTACTGCTAGGTCTTTTAATACTGTTAGGCCTTCTTATACTGCTCACCCAAAATCAACAGTTCTTTGTGCTAGACCAAGGACACATTTTCAAAATCAAGCACAATCAACTGTTCAAAGGCCCTTTTTCAAGAAAACAGTATTAACAAAAAGTTCTAAAAATCAAACTGTTAATACTGGTAGACAAACTGTTAATACTGGTAGGCAAAATGTTAATACTGTTAGGGCAAGGGGATTTAATGCTGTTAAGCCCTCAGCATGTTGGGTTTGGAGACCTATCAAACCCAATGGTGCATCACTAGTTTTTAACAAATATAATTACATTGATGCACGAGGCAGATCCAAGTCAGTAATGGCTTGGGTCCCCAAAGATAACTAACTTCATAAGTTTTGTGTGCAGAGCTATTCACAGCTAAATGATAAAGGATTTGTTGATAGTGGATGCTCAAGGCACATGTCTGGAAACATAGCTCATCTTTCAGATTTCAAAGACTTTGATGGAGGTTATGTTACTTTTGGTGGAGGAGCAAATGGAGGGAGAATAACGGGCAAAGGTACTATTAAAACTGATAAACTTGATTTTGATGATGTATACTTTGTCAAAGAGTTGAAGTTCACCTTTTTAATGTCACAAAATGTGTGACAACAAGAACTATGTTCTGTTTACTGACTCTGATTGTCTTGTCCATTCTAAACTTTAAGTTGCCTGATGAAAATCAGATACTTCTTAAAATTCCTAGACAGGATAACATGTACAGTTTTGATATGAAAAACATAGTTCCTAAAGATGGTTTAACTTGTCTAGTTGCAAAGGCTACATCTGAGGAATCAATGTTATGGCATAGGAGGCTTGGTCATGTCAATTTTAAGAATATTAATAAACTTGTCAAAGAAAATCTTGTAAGAGATTTGCCTTTAAAAAGATTTGAGAATGACCAAACTTGTGTTGCCTGTCTTAAAGGCAAGCAACACAGAGCCTCTTGTAAGACCAAGGCCTTTAGTCCCATTACTAAGCCATTGTTTATGCTGCACATGGATCTCTTTGGTCCAACTTTTGTTAGTAGTCTTATGCATAAAAAGTACTGCTTGGTAGTCACTGATGATTATAGTAGATTTTCATGGGTTTTCTTTTTAAAAACTAAGGATGAAACAACTGAGATCCTTAAAAACTTCATAAAAGAGATAGAAAACCTAGTGGATAAGAAAGTGAAGATAATCAGAAGTGATAATGGGACAGAGTTTAAAAACAAAGTGATGGATGAGTTCTGTAGGGAAAAAGGTATTAAAAGAGAATATAGTGTAGCTAGGACACCTCAGCAAAATGGTGTAGCTGAAAGGAAGAATAGGACACTCATTGAGGCTGCTAGAACAATGTTAGCTGACTCTAAGCTACCTACAACATTTTGGGCAGAAGCTGTTTCTACTGCTTGCTATGTACAGAATAGGGTCTTATATTCAGCCTTCATAACAAGATCGTATGAACTCTTTAGAGGTATTAAACCAGCTATAGGCTTCATGAAACCATTTGGATGTCATGTTACTATTCTCAATACCTTAGATAAGTTGGGCAAGTTTGATGGAAAAAGTGATGAAGGTTTCTTTGTTGGATATTCCTTAAGTAGCAAAGCTTTTAGGGTATACAACATTAGAACCAGAAAAGTTCAGGAAAACTTGCATGTTGGGTTCTTAGAGAATAAACCTATGTTAGAAGGAAATGGTCCTCAAGTGGGGGGGATGTTTGATCTTGTTCTCTAACCAAATCAATGAATTATGTACTCAGTGGCTTGCAGGACTTTTTCTAATGATTCTGCAGGTATACAGGGTTTATGAGTCTAGCAATACTCTCAACAAGGATCAAGATGAGATTGCAATGCCAATTTGGACGGACGCTTCATATTTTGGTGGATTTCTTCACCAAAATATTGTTGATGATGCTCAGGAGAGTCTCATGATGGTAGCAATCTTTAGATAAGGTACTGTGATAATACATGTTCAATACTGCCTGTCCAGAAGTTAATAATGGTCGTAGAGAAGTTTGTACATGCTATTCCAGGAGTTAATTAATGCTACTCCTGAAGACTTGATGGGACCAATTCCTACATCTGAAGACACACAAGTGGAGGATCAAGAAATTGAATTGGGGAACATTTCACCATCTTATACAGTTTCTTCCACTCCTCATACAAGAATTCACAAAGATCATCTAATTGATCATGTGATTGGTGATGTGCAGTCTTCTGTTCAAACAAGAAGGTTGCACTTCTTACCTTCTGAACTAGTTATTTTTTGGTGCGCTTAGATGAAGGAAGACTCACCAGGACCTTCATTACCTGTATTCTTGTTTGTTTCCTTCTTAGGAAGAACCAAAAAGGTTTCTATAGCTCTTAGTGATCCTGCATGGGTAGAAGCAATGCAGGAGGAACTCCTACAGTTCAAACTGCAAAATGTATGGGTTCTTGTTGACTTACCTAAAGGTCATAGAGCTATTGGTACAAAGTGGGTCTACAGAAACAAGAAAGATGAAAGGGGGATAGTCATCAGGAACAAAGCAAGGCTTGTTGCCCAAGGACATACTCAAGAAGAGGGCATTGACTATGATGAAGTATTTGCTCCAGTGGCCAGAATTGAAGCAATAAGAATATTCCTGGCTTATGCTTCTTATATGGGTTTTACAGTCTACCAAATGGATGTCAAAAGTGCTTTTCTGTATGGTCAAATTGAAGAGGAGGTATATGTCTGTCAACCTCCAGGTTTTGAAGATCTACCATCCTGATAAAGTTTATAAAGTTGTGAAAGCACTATATGGACTTCATCAAGCACCCAGAGCTTGGTATGACACATTGGCCACTTATCTTTTGAGCAATGGATTTCAAAGAGGACAGATTGATCAAACTTTATTCATCAAAAGTCAAAAGGGGCATATCTTGCTTGTTCAAATCTATGTAGATGACATTATTTTTGGATCTACCAAGAAGGAGCTTTGTGATGAGTTTGAGAAGCTTATGAAGGATAAGTTTCAGATGAGTTCTATGGGAGAACTCACCTTCTTTTTGGGATTGCAGGTCCAACAGAGAAAGAAAGGCATCTTTATCAGTCAAGATAAATATGTCCATGAAATTTTGAGAAAGTTCAACTACTCAGATGTGAAGTCTGCCTCCACTCCCACAGATTTGGAAAAGCCTTTGGTTAAAGATGGAGATGCTGATGATGTTGATGAACATCTTTATAGATCTATGATTGGATCTTTGATGTATCTTACAGCATCCAGACCAGATATCATGTTTGCAGTATGTGCATGTGCAAGGTTTCAGGTTTCCCCAAAAACTTCCCATCTCTTAGCTGTCAAAAGAATCTTTAGATACCTTAAAGGCAAACCATCTCTAGGTCTTTGGTATTCTAAGGATTCTCCATTGGAGTTAGTTGCTTACACTGATAGTGACTATGCTGGAGCTACACTTGATAGGAAGTCAACCACTGGAGGTTGTCAGTTTTTGGGAAATAGGTTGATTTCTTGGCAATGCAAGAAACAAACTGTAGTTGCCACTTCTACAACTGAAGCTGAATATGTGGCTGCTGCAAGTTGCTGTGGACAGGTTCTCTGGATCCAAAACCAATTGCTGGATTATGGGTACAATTTTATGAACACTGTTATTTATATTGACAATACTAGTACTATCTGTATAATAGAAAATCCTGTACAACATTCTAAAACAAAACATATAGAGATTAGGCATCACTTTATAAGAGATTGCAATGCTAAAAAGTTGATTCAAATGGCTAAAATTGACACTCAACATAATGTAGCAGATCTCCTTACAAAAGGTTTTGATGCTGGTAGATTTCAGTACTTGGTCTCAAGTATTGGAATGCTCAATCCCTAAGGCCCAAATCTCTTGTTTGTTTTGTAAAGTTTGTTAAATGTTAGTACTGTTACGTCTTTGTCAATTAATACTGCTAGTTCTAATTAGTACTGCTAGTTATATTTAAAACTGTTTGTTAAAACTGTTACTTATAATTAGTACTGCTAGTTATATTTAAAACTGTTTGTTAAAACTGTTACTTATAATTAGTACTGCTGGTTATTTCTCTGTTAATCCTGTTAGTAACTCTTAATACTGTTAAACAAGACAAATGTTTAGGTTATGTTTTTCTTGGTTTTAAGCTAACTTTTTCAGGATAAACAATGAAGTGTGAAATTGGTTACTCCATAATGTATTATTTGAGGGGAGGAAACATGTTGGTTGTTCTTGAAGTGTTGGTTGTGACACCACACAACAAATGGTCATCAGTTCACCATGTCTAATAGACATCAAGAATTGACAGTCCGAGCATATGGCTATTGGTAAAGACTTCTCAAATCCGTTGATAGTTGATAGTTTACTCAAAACTATATGGTCATCAATGCACCATGTTTTTACAATGAAGCATTGGCTAGTCCAAAGCAAACGGCTATTGGTAAAGACTCTACAAATCCGTTTATAGTTGATAGTTTACTCAAAACTATATGGTTATCATTGCACCATGTTTTTCTAATGAAGCAATGGCTAGTCCAAAGCAAACGGCTATTGGTAAAGACTCCTCAAATCCGTTTATGGCTGGTAGTTTGCCAAAAACTACACTTTGTGTGAGTTTGTGAGCTAAAACAAAAGAGAGAATTGGTGAGCTCAAAAACAGAAAGAGAGCTGTGTGAAAAATAGACAGAGTGAAAAGTGAGCCAAAAGAATTGAGAGATGAAATGTGAGCCTAAAAACAGAAAGAGAGATTGTGTGCAGTTATTCTTTTAGTCATACAAACTTTGGAGTTTGTACTGCTTATGGGTGGAAAAGTTAATACTGCTAGGCGTATCTTAGTACTGCTAGTCCAACGTTAATACTGCTGGATGACCGTTAGTACTGTTTGGGCCTAACAGATTTTTCATTAATTAATAGAGCCGTTGAGATATTTCCGCCAAATTCCTATGTTATAGGGGTTTGACCAATTGGACTTTCGTGATCTTTATATATATATGTTAACTTTCATCACGATAAACTCAATTTCTTTAAATTGGTCAAACTATATCTCTCCGTTTCTCTATTTAAATCACAATTAACTTTCTCCTGCTTTCATATATTCATCCACGATCATATCCCACTCGATTACTCACAGTTGTATTCATGGCAAACTTGGAGTTTTGTGACAAGCACAACATGGTAGCGTTTCTAGAAAAATCTACGGGAAGTGCAGGGTTTCATCAGATCATCGATTTCCTAAATCGAAGTCACATTTGCTATGCACTCACCAAGAAGCCAGAGGTTTGTGTCTCCTTTATCAAACAATTTTGGAGGTCTGCTGAGGCTTCTACTGATGATAATGGAGAAGTCAAGATTAATGCTACTATTGATGGTCACTCATTGTCTATCACCGAAGGATCTTTAAGACGACATCTCAAGTTAGCTGATCAAGATGGTGTTACTTCTATACCCAACTCAGAGATCTTTGAGCAATTGGCGCTTATGGGATATCACACTGACTCAGATAAGTTAACTTTTCAAAAGGGTGCTTTTTCACCTCAATGGAGGTTTCTTATTCCAATGTTTTATTCATTGTATTATCCCAATGAGACTGCTTAGAAGCAGTTTTGTGTAAACATTGCCACTGCTGTTATATGTTTAGCCACCAATAGGAAGTTTAATTTTTCTAGGATGATTTTTGAGCACATGGTGTCTAATATCTCTAGTCCCCATAAGTTTTTGATGTACCCTAGGTTCATTCAGAATATGCCTTGATTATGCAGAGGACACCTGTTTCAACAACACACTAGATACAATACCCACCCCCATGATTTCCCTCTCTTAGCTATGAAAGTGTTTAACAATATAAAGAGGCCAACAAAAGGGGTTATTCAGGCAAGAGGGTTGCTTTTATTCCCCACTATGGGAGATAGTTCTGGCACTTCATCCTTTCACCTTCTAGAATTACATCCTCACCTTCCTTAATCACCTGATCATTCACTTACCTATCACCTTCACCTAAACTGAAATAACCCTGCTCATACCATGCGGAGGTTAACACTTTCATACCCGACTAAATCCTCAACCCAAGTCCTCAACCTTACCCACACAACCATCACCGACACAACCTGGAACAGACTTTCTTCCACACCCATGACTCACTCTCATGCTGTTTTCTCACATGGAAGTGATGAGGGTAGCTTGAAACTCAATGAATTGATAGTTTTGGTTACCAAACTTTTTGACAGGATTGGAGTATTGGAGGTTGACTTGAAGAAGACAAAGAACACTTTTGTTCTGCATCATACAATTATTCTAGGGCAAGAAGTTGAGGCAGGAGTAAAGAATGGGAATGATAAGGGGACAGCTAGAGTTATTCTTTCAGATGATGAAGACCTTGAAGATGATTCTTCCAAATAGGGCAGGAAATTATCTGATGTAGAGGTTCAAGAAAAAGCAAGTACTGACACTGAACTATTTATTCAAGAAGTGACTCCAACTGAAGTCACCCCCCCCCCTCCCCCTTTCAAGATTAAGAGGGCAGTGAGAAAAGCAAGTGATGAAGTTAGTATGCTGGACAAAGGAAAAGGTATGTTGATGACAAGTTCCATTAGTTTAGTACTGCTGAGGTAAACCTAGTATGACTGGAGGAAAACTGTTACCTATTCAAGAAGGAGTGCAGAGAAAAGGTCAAGACAAGACAAGGGAAAAGCCATAATGATAGAGTCTGAGCCTAAGAAGAAATCTAAGAAGGAGCTTGAACAAGAAAGGTTAAGTTATGCTGAAGCCATCAGACTTGAAGAGCAAATGAATGAGGAACAAAGAGCTCAGATTGCAAGAGATGAAGAGATTGCTAGACAGTGGGATGAAGAAGAAAGGAAAAGAGCTATGGCTGAAGCTAAGTCTGCTAAGAAGATAGATTGGAATGATCCTTCAGTCATCAGATATCATACTCAAAAAATGAAGCCAAAGACAGTTGCCCAAGCAAGAAGAAATATGATCAAATATTTGAAGAATCAGGGGAACTACAAGATCAGTGACTTCAAGGGAATGTCTTACAATGACATTAGGCCAATCTTTGAAAAGGTTTGGGATTTTAATCAAAATATTGAGCCTATGGATGCAGAGCATGGAAGTGAAAAGCAAAAGTCTCCTGCAAAAGAAAAGTCTCCTGAAAAGGTTGTGGAAGAAGAGGTTGATACACAAGAAGAGTTGAAAGAAGTTGTTAAAGAACCTGGAGCAAAGAGAAAGAAGTCTATTCCTAGAAAAAGCACAAGGAAGAGACAAAAGTTGGAGGAAGATGCTGAGAAGGAAGAACTCAAAGGTTTGTTAGACATCATACCAAGAGAAGAGGTTCCTATAGAGGTCGAATCTATATCTACAAAGTTTCCAATTGTGGATTGGAAGACTTATGTTTTGACAGAGACTTTCATGTATTATCAAGTATTCAGAGGAGATGGCAGTTCAAAGAATTATAAGATACTGAGTGAGATGCTTGAAGACTTTGATAGACTGGATGTAGAAGAATTGTACAGATTAGTCAAGGAAAGGTATAGTGCTTCAAGACCAGAAGGATTTGATCTGATGCTTTGGGGAGATTTACACACTTTGTTTGAGCCTGATGAAGATGATGAGATTTGGAAAGATCAGCATGAATACAAGTTGTTAAGCTGGAGATTATATGATTTTTGTGGTATTCACATTTTGTTGATGGAGAATGGGTTAGCAATTCATATGTTGACAGAGAAGAAATATCCTTTAAGCCAAGAGATGATTTCCAAGATGTTGAAGAAGAAATTAGAGGTTGATCATGAGAGTTCACAGGCGATTGAACTTCTAAGGTTTATAAGATCTCAAGTGCAGAAGTGAAAGAAATGTTTGAAAGAATCATCAGCAGAGGAAGAAGACTAGAAGATTTTATTCAGAAGAAACTTGATGATTTGAAGGACAATCACAAGTTTAGGGGAGGATTGTTAGGAATAAATCTTCACAAGACTTAATACTGCCAACAGTACTAATGGAGTTAGTACTGCCAGTACAAACTTAGTACTGCCAGTGTTAATTAATACTGCTAGTAGAAAGAGTTAGTACTGCTGATGGTCAAAGCTGCTGAACTGAAGATAAGGATGCATGGAGATTATTTCGGGATGTTTATATTTGAATTGTAACTGATCCTAAAAGATAGGTTGTTATCTTTGTAAAGGACTCCTTGTGTTCTATAAAAGGAGATCCTAAGTTTTAGAATAGATATACTTTTTAAGTGATAGAAATACTCAGAGAGAAAAATTGTAATAGCTTCAAGGTTTTTGTAACCCCAGTACTTCAAGAGTACTCGTATTATTCTAATAATATTGAAGCAGTTTGTTCATTGTTTGTTTGGTTATCACTGTTTCATTGATAAACACCTCTAGAGTATCAAAGTGTAGATTCCGCATACACTTTGGTATACATACAAAGTCTCAATCTTTGTTATTTTAGATTCTTCCAAGGTAACAAACTCTTTACTACGTAAAGAATCGATCAAGGCATGGGATCAACAGTTTAGTATGAGGGGTTTTGGTATGTGCTTAAATATACATACATTTATCTTAATAAAACGAGCTTAATTAACCAGAAACGGACACAAAATGCCAAAAATATGTTTATTTTGTGTTATGTACTGTGCAGGTAACAGATATTCACAAAAAGACAAAAATGAGGCAAACACCGGACAAAACTAAGCACGAGATTGGAAAGAGCATGGAAAACAGAAGCCGAAGGCGTATGCATCTTAGTGGGCCAACCCAACCCAAGTTAATGGGCCAAGTCAGCCCGTTAAGCCTTTAAAACTAGCCCACTATTAAACTGTACAAGTAAAAAGCCCAAAACAAACCAAATCCATTAAAACCAACCCAACAACAACACTAGCCCAATAACACTTAACTATAAACCCAATTACACCAGAGGTCCCTGAACCTTACACCGTTAGTCCCCAAGGACTGACCCCGTTAGTCCCTAAACCAAGCAAACACCTAACGGTCATTATCCTTTAACTGCCATTTTTGAAATATAATTAAATAAACCCCGAAAATGGCGGGAAGGCCCAAAACGAGCCACAACCTAATCCTCCATTGATGCGAACGCGTTGAACAGACTCCTACACCCTCCTGACACACGCCCATGCCACGTGGCAGTTTCAAGAACCCCTATTGGACAAGAAAATGCGTCTACAATTATGGGACAGAATCATGGCATTTAAGGGCGGTTTAATGTTGATTGGCCAAAGATTGAAGCCTTTAATAAGCAATTTTAGGAGGTTTTGAAGATGATTGGTAGTCTTACCTCACATAGTGCATAAGACTCCCCTATAAATAGGGGAGGATTTTGAGTTTGAAGGATATCTTGGAACTTTTTCTTCCAGCTTATTTTACTTTACTGCTTATATCAATTTCCTTGTTTTCAAGCTTTATTATACGCATTTTTCTTACCAAGCATTGTACCCTCAAAGATCATTCAATAAAAAGTATGTTCTCATTTTCTTTTATGTTTATTTAATGTTTTGCTTATTCACTGCTTATTTCTTTCTTATTTGTGCTTATTAAGTCTCACTATACTTAGTTGATAATCTGTTTTCAAAAATATCAGGTTAAAACAGTTTTATTCAAGCTTAAAATGGTTTTTATGATTTTAAAGGGGTGTTTGGGACAACAACATTAACCAAGGTTAATGCTGCTTGACCTCACTTTAGTCTTTAAGCCCAAATTCTAAAAGCTCTAAATAAGTCCTATAACTTGTTTTGTTATGCTTTTAAGTTTGAAAATTAGTTTTAAGGTATTTGCCATTGAATCCTAGGTTCTGTAGTATCTTTGTTTTGTTTAACTGCTTATTTTTGATCTTGGTTATATAGCTTGCATTAGTATTGTTTTAAGGTTCATTCTTGTCTCTTTTAGCATTAGAAAGTAATTGGTTAAGTCTGTATTGGTCCTTTGATGATTTACCTTATCTGTTATAAACTGTCTTTTGTTTTCATAGAATAAGTCTTAAAACTAGTTTTCTAATCTACATTTTAGGTTGGTGTCAGTATGTTTTAAGGTCTGAATTTTTTAGCATAGGTAGTTAGTAGTATAAACTTCATCTGTTTGAGCTTTTTAAAGTCTTCATTCAGGTGCTTATTTTTAGGGCTGCAAATTGCCATTCAGAGTCTTAAAAACATTAAAAAATTCTAATAAACATAATCTGCTTATTCGCTTTTCTTGTAGTTCAGCTTAATGTCATTGCTTATAATCTGTTTAGGAAGGCTTATTAAGAGTAATTTCATGGTCTAGTTGCTTATTTGACCTTAGGTTTATCTTTTAAAACCTTATTCTCAAAATTTAGTTTAAGAATAAATATATGTCCCTTCCTGTTGCCTTTCAGCTTATTGCATTTACTTATTTTAACTTATTAAGTTTAGTATGAGGTCTGTTGTTAGCTTATAGGATTGTTTTTAGCTTATTGATCATTTTTGAGCTTATTATTTCTAAAACAGTTTTAACTAAGAGTAAAAAAAAAATAAGCCAAAACTATCATTTTAAATCAGTTTTTTCATAGCTGAAAATTAAGTTTTAGTAAAAGTTCATTTTTAAAAGTTGCTTATTTTAGCTTGTTCTTTAAGCATTTCCAAAAAGAAAATAAAAAAAATGTTTTCTAAAAAGGTAAGGTCTAGGACTTGAACTTGCGACCTTACCCTCAACTCACACACGTTTTAACACCACCTCCACTACCACCTTGCCCTTGGGTTTTTTTCGTTAAACAATCCAAACATTTTTCTTTTAAACCCTTTTTGCAGTTTAAGCCTTTAGCCATTTTTAGCTTATTCCCAGTTTATTCAAATAAGCTGGTGAACCAAATTTATTTTTCTTAGGACCAGCATTGTTCAAAGTACTTTTCATATTTTTTTAGATTTTTATAAAATAGTTTAGTATTTTTAATAATATTTTTAGATTAAAACTGTTTTTAATTCATAATAAATAAAATAAAAGTCAAAAAAAATATAATTCTTTTTTCTAAAATTTTCTTTTATCATTTAGGACTTTTAAAAATTAAATTTTCTTTTCTAAGGTTAAAATTTGAAGTTTTAGGTTTTTAGGTTGCGTTTCTAGAATCCTGTTAACATTTTTTGTGTTTAATTCGTATTCGCTTTAATTGTTGCTTGTTTTTATTTGTTATTTGCTTTATATTTGTAGAAATTAGAATCCAAAACCAAAATTTTAATCTATTCAAAATCCCGATCACGAAGTTTAATTCACGCCTCGTTGGAACAAAAACGACCCGGGAAAAGACTAAAAGGGGTTACTTTCGAAGTCGATACTTCCGGAATTATATTTTATTTGTGAATTGGTTTATTGCTTTTGTTAAAAATGATCTACTGATTTACCTATATTATATATATACTATTGACTAGATCAATAGAAAACAAGCAAACAGACAATTCTTAAAATCTTTATGGTTGATTCTCTGTTGCCTTGAAATAAACATACCATGTTCAGTCACATTCTTTGTCATACTTCTTGTTTGAGGTGCTGAATGTATATCTCCGATGATTTGTTCAAGTGGATGATCCTTGTGAAGTCTGATAGTTGGAATATGACTGACAGGTATAAATGTATTTAAGTTGTTCATGTCAGCCTCTGCACCAACATCTTCATCATCATTTTAATAGGCAATTTCTTCCAAATTAGGCATATTTGGATCATCGTCACATCTATAGACTATATTCTCATGAGAAGCATTATCCTCTAAGCCAGCGGCATTAACAGTTGAACTAACAATATTAACATTGTTAGTGTTGTTTCCATCACTAGCAGTATTAATGTTGTTAGTGCTGTTGACATTTGCATCCTTTTCTTGATTGATTCTTGGCTCCTTTGTACTTGGAACTTCACTATCTTTATTCCCTGGATCTTTAGAATCCTTCTTTTCCTCCTCCCCTGATGGTTTGAATTCATCATCAAGAGAATCCTTTGAACCTTTAGAGAGTGATTGATCAGATGTCAACAATGGTAGCAGTATATACTCTTGACTAGATACTGTCTTTTTCCCAGCTTGACCTGCATCAATGTTTTCTTTGGTACCTGCATTACCATTAGTTTGATTCCCTGCAACAATTAGCTTATAATTCATAGATTTTGTTAGAGCATCAATATCAAAAAGCCAATTAGGTCCATTTCCTGCAATATTAGGTGTTTCTTCACTAAACTTGACATGCAGGTTCTCTTCTACTATCCTAGTTCTATTGTTTAATACCCTGAATGCTTTGCTATTGGTATAGTAGACCATACAAAGAACACTTCACATGGCCTTTCATCCAAACTTACCTAGGTGATCTAATGTATTAAGAATTGAACAGGACTCCGAATGGTCATAATGAAGATTAGGCAGGTTTTCTACTAGATTATGTTCATTAAGGGGGTCTTGTTGTGAGGCTTGATAACTAACACCCTATTTTGATACACTAATCTTGCTGTATTAAACTGCTTCAGCTAAAAAGTTGTTGGCAATTTTGAATCAGCTAATATGTCAAACAAGAATGTAACAAGTATGAGCATGTTGGTCAAGAGCACAAGTTGATCAAGAAAGTCAAATCAAGATGATTCAAGTCAAGGAGATGATGCAAGATAACGATCTCAAGAACTCAAAGTCAAAAGATAAAGGCTCAAGATCAAGATCACAAAGCATGAATGAACAAAGCCATTACAAACAAGACAAGACCAAAACAAGGCAAAGCATAAACGTCAAAAGTCATATCTTCAACGTCATCGGTGGTACGGAGGAGTTTGAAGAAAGAGACCTCAACATTGGGGGAGATTGTTAGCCTTAATTTTATATAAGTCGAACAAGAATGTTATCGGTCTTATTAGTCATAATTAGTCTTGTTAAGTAATAGGCTAGTCGGGTTCAACGGGCTTGGATTGTAATCTAATATTGTCCGTGTTTCGGGCTCAAAGCCCAAGTTTAGCCAAGCCCGGCCCAAGTAGAAAAGCCCACATGCCACTTATGGCTCAAGGGTATAAAAGGACCCTCTCCACACATGGAGAGGGTGTTGGTTACCATTTCATTCACTTGTGTGTGTGTGTAATCATCCACCTCTCTAGTTTCTCTCTAATAAATCTTCCAACTTTTCTTTCTATCTTTCTAGCTTTTTGCTTATTGGTATAGCTTATTGTTGTGAAATGGATTAAGCTTTTGGGATAACACTAAGCATTACATCTTTTTCATTAGACTCTTTACTAATGTTGGGTCAAACAAATCCATATGCAATATTTATAGAGGTTGGCTGATTGAGCTTACAGTCTTGGTCTTACAAGAGGCTTTATGTTGCTTTCCTTTCTGACAAGCAACACATGTATGATTATTTTCAAAAATCTTGGAAGGTAAACCTCTTACAAGGTTTCCTCTCACTAGTTTCTTCATAGTTTTGAAATTTATATGCCCAAGCCTCCTATGCCAAAGATTAGATTCATCTAATGTGGCCTTTGCAAAGAGACAAGTTAGACCTCCTGAAGGAACAATATTCTTTAAATCAACACTGTACATGTTATCTTTTCTAGGAACTCTAAGCAAGACATGATTTTCATTAAGTAGCTTAAAGTCAGGAGACAAAATAACACATTCAGTGTCTGTAAAAAGAACACTGTTTTTTGTGTCACACATTTATGAGACACTGAAAAGGTTAAACTTAAGCTCCTTAACAAAGTACACATCTTCAAAATCCAATTTACCTATACTAATTTTACCTTTACTAGTGATTCTACCTCCTTTGGGATCTCCTCCAAAGGCAACAAATCCACCATAAATTTCTTCATAATCTGAGAGGTAAGACTTGTTTCCAGTCATGTGCCTAGAGCAACCACTGTCAATTACTCCTTTTTCATGCAATTCTAGCTGTGGATTGCCTTGTACAAAAAGTAAGAGAATCAGGCTCTCTTAGGGACCTAAGCCATTACAGACTTGGATCTGCCTTGTGCATCAACATAGTCAAATCTTTTATAGTTCATTGATGCACCATTGTGTCTGGAGACATGGTTTAAAACTTTTTGCTTTGGTCTCTAAACCTAACATGTTGAGGCATTAACAGCATTAGCCTCATTACTTACTAATGCTTTTGGCCCAACAGTAGTAACATTTCCCTTAACAGTATTAACTTTTTCATTGAAACTTTTGTTCTTATTTGATGTAAACATGTTAAATGGCCTTCTAACATGTTAATGTGCTTTATTAAAAACATTTGATGCTTGCACAGTTCACTGTTGGTTTTGGGTAAGCAGTATTAATTGGTCTGGCAGTATTAACTGATACTGCTGCTCTTGAAGAGTTTTGCCTAGCAGTATTAAGTGTTTTAAGGCCAGATTTCATTAAGACTGCTCTTGGAACAAAACTTCTTTTTGGGTGAGGGTGAGTCATTCTTTGAGAATTTTGATGATTCACCCTTCTAGCATTGTTCCATACAGGGTTTTCCACCATTTTCTTTTCATAGAAATCACACTCTTTGATCAAATGGTTGAAACTGCCACATACATAGCAAGCCTTATTTTTAAACTCAAAATTACTTCCTAACTTTTGTGTCATCAAACTATTCCTGTTTCTCTGGTTACCTCTAGGACTTTGACTATTTTTATTTCTAGGGTAAATTAGCTTTGCTTATGCATTCTCTACATTTAAATAGACTCCTAGTGTTTTCACTTCTCAACGTTTTCGAGCTTTAAAGAAAAGGAAAATGACAGATTACTTGAGAATCAAGTGTTCAAGCATAAGGAAGAAGTCGTCATCAAAAACACAATAAGGATAGTACCCAAGTAGATCATTTAGGGGGAGAATGTTAGAAATAAAGAAATGTTCTACTTGTAAGCACTATTATAAAGTGCAGGGACTATTTGTGTTAAGTTATGAAAGTTTAGTCAACAATCTAATAAGGATATAAATATGGTATTTATGCCAAGATTATATGTAAAAATTTCATTTAATCAAAAGGCAAGTTAGGTATTTTCTCTCTCTAAACACACACACTAATTACACTTTGATCTTCACACACTAGTCATCAATCAAGATCTTATTGCTTAATACTTAGGTTTTGGCTCACTTGTTGCAACATCAGGTATACTAGTTACTAACTCACTAAAAACATATTCATCCTCATCAGCAAGTACCAAATCATATTTAGGGGGCATGAAGTTCCCAGTATAGGAAGGGGGAACAGCATGATACCCTTCACTTGTTTTGTACCTATCATTCTCCTGACTATCAAACACTAGACTATTAACCACTTGACTATCAAACCCCACACCAGTCTTGAACTTATCACATACTTGACTATCTAACAGTTTGCTTAGATTCTTAGATGAATTTTCAAACTTTTCTAAGGTAAGTTTAAATCATCTCTTTCTTTTTCAGCCTTTTCAAATTTCTTTCTAAGCTCTTTTAGTGCATTATCTCTTAATTTAATATCAAGTCTTAAAATCTTTATGTGCTCTTCAAAAAAACCTCATTCTTTTTATACACATCTAGTCTAGCCTCTACAGATTCTAGACATGCTTTATAAGCTCCTACATTTAATTGAGACTTATTAAAATCTTTTGTCAGATTGTCATAATGTTCTTTCAAAGTTTCATAAGATTTTAAACATGCTTTAGAACAAGCAGATACCTCAGAATTTGAGCTTGAAGAACTTGAAGAACCTGAAGATGTATATGCCATAAGTGCAAAGTTTGTAGGTCCTTCTTCAGCCTGGTCACTCTAGTCATACCCAAGTCCATCTTGATCCACCAAAGCTTTTGTCTCTGTTGTTTCCACTGTCACATTCCTCCTTACAGGTTCTATGTTCCTTTTCTCCCTTGGAGCCCTACACTCTCTTGCAAAGTGGCCCCTTTTATGACAGTTATAGCATTCCACCTTTGATTTGTTAAACCCTATGGTCTAAGAACCATTGGCACTAATCTTCCTTCCAGTCTTATTTAGAAATCTTCTAGATCTCATGGTCAGCATCGCCATCTGCCACTTTAGATCTATCTCTTCTAAGTCATCAGCATCAATCTGTTGTAAGTCCTCATCATTTAATTATGGACTGTTGGATTGGTTTGCAAAGAAAGATTAGATTACAGCATCACTCATACTATTAGTATTGGCAGAGTTAGAACCATAAGCTTGATTAGAACTGCCAGAGTTATTGGAAGACACAAAAGCCACATTTTGTGAATTTTGGTTTGAGCTTGATGACCCCTTTAACTTCAGTTTCATAAATCTTCAGATTATTGTAAAGGTGATCCATGCTCAAGGTGTTTAAATCAGGTTTGTTCCTCTAGATCAAGGTATGAGTCTTCCATTCTAGTGGGAGACTTCTTAAAAACTTTAGATTCATATCTTCTTGAGAAATAGTTTCACCCAGAATCTCTAGCTGACTGATAAGCTTTTGAATCCTATCATAGGTTTGACCAAGTCCTTCTGAACTCGATCTATTGAAATTCTCATATTGTTGCTTTGGAAGTGTCTTCTGAGTTTTCTTTGACTCCTTATTACCTCCAAACCTTTTCTCTATAGCTTCCATCAGAGTCTTGGCACATTTGTAGGTATTAAACTTTAGTTGATGTTCATTTGGAAGAGCCCTCAACAATGTACCTCTTGCCTTTAACTCATTCTTCCTTGCTAACTTCTCCTCTGCAGTTGTAGGAGGATATGTTTGCTCAACGCCATCAACAGTTCTCTTTGGTGGAGGTGAGTCTCCATTTACTATTACTTCCAAAAGAGCATAATCTGTCATTAGGAAGTAATGTTCTATCCTCATTTTATAAAGCTCAAATTCACCTGGATTGAGCACTAGAAGTTTTGCAGCAACAACTATTGGTGAAGATACTGCCTCCATGTTTTCACAAACAAATAGATCTAGTATGTGTAGATTGTTTCTTCTTATTCAAAGTTTCTCAACAGGCACTGATACTACTTGTTGATCCCACTTGAATAGATCTTGCTTAGCTTGTAAAATGCTTAGTTGTATTGAATAAACCAAAGACAACTATGGTAGAAACTTTGATTTAATATATCAAAGACTATGCGGAATCTAGTCTATGCTACTAAGAAGAATTCTAATGAAAATAGTAAAAAACAAGATTAATAACAATAGTTTATCATACTTTCAGCCTCAATATAAAACGAACACTCTTAATAGTGTTAGGGTTTACAATACCTTGAAGCTATAAATATCAAAGATGTGTATCTAACATTATGCCCTTGGACATCCATTTATACACCAAGAAGTCCTACAAGGCTTGCAATACTTTCCTAAGTTATCATAATCTTTTCTATAAGCAAACATAATCTCTTAAACAAATAAGTTATACATATCTTCTTTACAAGTAACTAATACTTATCTTTTTAAGTATTCTTGTTCTCCGATCAATCTTTATCTCTTCTCTGATAAGTCTTTTTGATCTCATCTCTGTCAGCATAATCCTTCCAGCAGTAGTAATTACTCAGCAGTTGTAACTGAGCACAAGCAGTATTAACTACTTAGTATAATTTTCATTAGTATTACCAGCAGCACTAAGTTATGCTTGACAGCACTAATATATACCTGAGCAGTAGTAACTTTAAGATTCATATTGAAGTCTTTTAATTCCAACAGTTTTCATCCATGTATTAAATTATCTCAAGTGAAATATATCATTTAAGACTTGCCTCAATGATATATTGCATTGTGTTTGACTTAATCACCTTATATGTTTATTTCAATAAACATTTATTCTAAGGTCGTTTGTTTTATTTCCTAAATTCCCAAGTGAAGTTTCATTCCTATCTCAAGGATTAACATCTTAGCAGTGATGGGATGATGCTTTCAATATGTTACACAACATATGAATTTTAAGGAAAAACATAGTGCTCCTACTTGATGTCAGGTGTACTCAAGAGTTATCTTAATTTAATCAAAAATCATATTGTAACTAAACTTAAGATTTCAGCTCCTAGATGCATGATCTAATCCACATTTGGATTCTCTTATCTTGTATGCTTTAAAGATTAATTTGAACTCATAACCCTTTTGATTACACACCCTCCTCGCAAAAGGTAATCATTAAAGAAAGAGATAAAATCTTAATTGCCATATTTCAAATATAGACTCATAATCCTTTTTGATTACACATCGTCCTCGCAAAGGTAATCATTAAGGAAAGAGTTATGAACCTTAATTTGCCATATTTCATATTCAAAAAACATGTATGACAATTAGTTATCTTTATATAACTAATGCGTGTAGAAAAGAAAGATTTAATAATAGTCAATTGCTTGAGTAAGATTAAAAACCTCTTATCATCAGTCAGGCATTAATATGTATACAATTTTGTTTTTATGAGCCTTTCTTTAAAATAAACTCATTCTAACCTCACAGTTTTACTGTTTGGTGAAAGATCAATCAAGCTTAAAATATTTATTGTCTTTTAAGGACTACATCTTTCATTCATAGTTCTAAGACATTTATCAGATTCAAGATGTGATAATTCATCTTATTAGTTGATAGGTTTACTATGACCCTTTAACTTATATTCCTCAGCATTGATATTAAAATATCACTCTATTGATGAGGTATCCTTGGGATTTATAAATGAGAGTTACATTATGCTTTGGTTTGATATTTTCATGTTTAACCTTAGTATGACATCAGCAAGTGAATTCAGAAGGTTATTTATATTGTTCTTGAATATCTTCAAGATTTGTAGATGCTCCCACTTACTTTTGTAAGTAGAGATAATTCTCTAAATACCAAGTATTTAAGAAACAATAAATTATTGTTAATTGGGAAATACAAAACACATTTTACAGTTCTCATCTCTAGCTTGTTAATAATATGCTTCATAAGATATTAACAAATTTTAGAACTTTAATCAAGACATAAAGGGATTCATCCCAATCCATAAATTGATAATGTCTTGAATACCTTCTAGGTTGAAACTATATTGAGTGTATCCATGACACACGCAAATTTCTAACCTTAATTGATTTTGGAGGTAGAGCCATTTAAGTTATCAGAAATCAAACGATATGAATACAGTTTGTTTCAACACATTAGACATACCATAATAATGTGGTATTCTATGAGTATTGGAATTCTGAGACTACATCAGAATTCCTTAGATAACTTAATTCTCTTTGGATCAAATACTTGTCAATTGGGTCAAGCTAAATTGAATACAAAGTATTTTAAAACCAAGTGCATGCTATAACGTATATTTCTTTGAATAGTACAATAACTCTATGTTCATGTGTTTCAAGAAAACAAAACATGTGATGTATACGTTACAAGTCTTTGAATAATTCAAGAACATCATGTTTATGTGTTAACAAGAAGACATAACAATTTTACTACTTACTTTATGTTATAAGTCATTGATAAATTCAAGGACTTTATAATTATGTGTTAACAAGCAAACATAATTATACTAACTAAAGTAATTATGAACGCAAACTCTTGAGTTCATTAGTAATTTCAAGTTAATTTCAAACTTCATAATTATGATTATATAACTAACCATAATTATTTTGACTAAACATATAATGAATGAGTTGAAGTAGCTATATATTATATCTTGACATTTAAATGTAATAGGGCAACAAACATCGTGTGTGTTTAAGTCCTAGTATATTTATTAGCTTTCTTACCTTGCGGTCAAGAGAAACCAATAATCATATTGTTATATGTTGTTCCTTGCACACAATTAAGATTTCTCCCACTTGTGTACGGGACAACATGATCTAAAGTAGACAACCAATACGACAAGCGCTCGATTGTATAAACAATATGATAGTGTCATAGATATTACAAGTAGATATCAAACCATAATGTTTAATAAGGAGTTGTGGATTGTTATTTTATAGATAACGTTTCGGAAAGCAACATCAGAAAGGCAACATGTTATCTTATAAAATAAAATGCAATTATCCTTAAAACCATGGTCGTTCATATTCGGAAAGTAATGAATTATTTCAATGCAAGCTAGAAATAATATGGGAAACTAACAAGGAAATAAATCTTGTAGCTTCCACTGAATTTGACAACCTCACATGAATCTCTTTTCAGTAGTAAAACGCAAAGCTCCAACTAGTTTTGTCAACATTGTAAGTGTTACATCACTAGTATAAATAAAATTTCAATTTATTTACTTTCCTACTCTCTTAAAATGCCTACAAGTAGCAATGTACTTAGGTATTGAACATAGTATATGAAGTTCTACTTATATAGATGAGGGACTAGCCATTCATGCTTTCATTTAGTTGAATTTTTAGCATGCAATTCCTCCTTAATCGGTTTGCCTAGCCAAAAGGGTGTTTAGCACTATAAGGAATGAATCGAGTCCAAGAAAAAAATACCTAGAAGACTTGCTAGCAATTTTCTTTACTCGTTGCAGTTTAAACTCATACATCGTGACAAGTACAAGATGTCATTATTTGGGTAGCTATAGATAAAATGTACTCTAGTTACACAAAGTGATATATCTTTCAAAGATTTCAAAGAGAGAAAGGGAGAAGGGGGGAGAGAGGGAGATGAAGAGAGAGAGAGAGAGAGAGAGAGAGAGAGACAGAGAGAGAGAGAGAGAGAGAGAGAGATAGAGAGAGAGCGAGAGAGAGAGAAAGAGTAAGAGAGCGAGAACAAGAGAGAGAGTGAACGGGAGAGGGAGAGAGAGGGATAAAAGGAGAGAGAGGGAGAGAGAGAAATAGAGAGAGAGCAAGCAAGAGCGAGAGTGCGAGAGAGAGCTAGGGAGAGGGAGCAAAAGAGAGCGAGCGAGGAAGAGAGAAAGAGAGCGAGAGCGAGGGAGCGAGAGGGGGCGAGAAAGAGAGAGCGAGAGAGCAAGAGCAATAGAGACGAGAGAGAGCAG